>WBNH01010477.1:0-90352 GCA_013401255.1 Urocolius indicus | reverse complement strand
CTCCAGTCCTCAGGCACCTCTCCTGTTCTCCACAACTTACTGAAGATGATGGAGAGTGGTCTAGCAATGACTTCTGCCAGCTCTCTCAGCACCTGCAGGTGCATCCCATGAGGGCCCATGGATTTATGCACATCCAGATTGCTCAGTTGATCCTTAACCCAGTGCTCATCAAACCAACAGAACTCCTCCTTTAACCTGACTTGCTCTGGAGCCTGAGGCTTCTGAGGACAGTCTCCAGCAGTATAGACAGAGGCAAAGAAGGCATCAGTAACTCTGTATCCTCTGTCACGAGGGCACCTGCCTCATTTAACAGCAGGCCGACATTGCCTCTAACACAGGTTCTACCTGCAATGTATTTGAAGAAGCTCTTCTTCTTGTCCTAACCTCCCTTGCAAAGTACAGCTCCAACGAGGCTTTACTTTTCTTGATGCCTCCTGACACCCTCTGACAACAGTCTCATATTAATCCCAAGTGGTCACCTCTTCCTTCCATGGTCTATATACTCTTTTCTTCCACTTGAGTTTGCCCAACAGTTCTCTGTTTAACCATGTGGGTCTCCTGGCTCCCTTGCTTGATTTCTTACCCACTGGGATACTCTGATCCTGAGCCTGGAAAAAGTGATCTTTGAACAGAGACCAACTGTCTTGGGCCCATTTATCCTCTAATACTCTGTCCCATGTGATGTCCCCTACCAATTGCTTTAAAAGGCCAAAGTTGACCCTGCTAATGGCCAGGGTTACAATTCTGCTTGCTATTCTGTTCCTACCACACAAGATCCTGAACTACACCATCTCATGGTCGCTGCAGCCAAGGCTGCTCTCAGTCTTCACCACTTCAACCAGACCCTGCTTGTTCATGAGTCCTGGATCCAATAGTGCTCCTCTCCTAGTTGGCACATCCACCATTTGCATCAAGAAGTTATCACTGATGCTCTGAAGGAGCCTCTTGGACTGTAAGTGACTGGCTGTGTCTTCCAGAAAATGCCTTGGTAGTTGAAATGCCCCATGAGAACCAAGGCCAGTGATTTTGAGGCTGCTCCCTTCTGTAGAAAGCCTCATCAACTTCCCCAGCCTGATCAGGTGGCCTGTAATAAGACACCCACAATACATGCTAGCCTGCCCCTTAATTCTAACCCATAAACTCTCAACTTGGCCGTCATCCTCACCTGGACAGAATTCAGTACATTCCAACTGCTCTTTCAGATACAGAGCAACTCCATCACCTCGCCTTGCTGGTCTGTCTTTCTTAAAAAGGACACAGTCATCCTTGACCACATTCCAGTCATGTGAGCTGTCCCACCATGTCTCTGCAACAGCCACCAGACCATAACCCCTCTGCCATACACAGACTTCCAGCTCCTCCTGTTTATTCCCCATGCTGCCTGCATTGGTGTACAGGTATTTAAGAAAGGAGCCAATTTGGTAGGATTCATGCCCATCACTGGCTTGCCACCCTTCAGCTCAACTCTAGTGGGACTGGTTTTATCCCCTTCCCCTTTCAAAATTAGTTTAAAGCCCTTTCTATGAGCCCCACCAACTCATTTGCAAGCATCCTTCTCCTGCTTTGAGACAGATGAACTCCACCTGTCACCAGACCTGGCATCATGAAAATTTCATCTTGATTAAAAACCCCAAAACTGTGTTGGTGGCACCATCCTCCGAGCCACCTGTTAATCAGGTGAGTTTTCCTTATTGGTTCAGTGTTCTTCCCTGCCATGAAAGGGATGGAGGAGAACACCACTTTTGCTCCTGAGCCTTCCAGCATTCTCCCCAGTGCCCTGAAGTCCTCTTCAATAGCTTTTGAACATCTGTCTGTAACCTCATCAGTACCAACCTGCATTACCAACAGTGGATAGTAGTCAGTTGGCTGCATCAGACCAGGGAAGTTCCTGGAAACATCTCTAACCTGGGCTCCAGGGAGGCAGCAGACCTCTCTGTACTTATTTTCTTACCTATATTTTCTTCCTCAAAAAATACATTGTTTTCCACCAATCACATAAACATGTGTTCTTGCAAGAATCATAGGCTATGTTAAACGTCAGCTCCTCAACTAGTAGAAATCCACTAAAATCAATGGAGTAGCTCACATTTCCAGCAACTTGACATCATCATGTGGTAACTCCTGTGGCTCAAAACCATGTTTCTATTAGGATACCTACAAGCTTGTAAACCATTTTGTCTTCAAAACAACATCTCTGACACCACAGGAGTCCTAACCTTCGGCAAGTGGAATTATTGCTTTTAATCCTCAGGTAAGCTTTTCAGGAGAGCTATTGTAAGTATCTTGGAAAGCTAGTGGTAACATAAGCAACAGAAGTGAAAAACTGCTATTAAATGCCTCCCTTGCTTTAATGAAACAAATAATTGCAGCTCTTCACCACACTTCATCAAAAACAAATTTTATGGTAAATGGAATGATTTGGGACTCAGTCACTCCAAATGAGTAAACTACATGGAGATTGCTTTCCATAATAACAGAAAACAAGCAAATAAACAAGCTGCCAGTCACACTTATATGAAAAAAAAGTAAGTTTCCAACATCCTCTCTACTTCTAATAATGGCAGAAAAAAAAAAAAAAGCCACATTTATCTTTGGAAGTCACACAGATTGAATGGGGAAGGAAACACGAGTGTTTCCTCACAGGTTAAACAGAGATAAAGATCTTCACAGAGTGAGGTGCTGGAGGACCACAATATTTCCACACAAACATAATTATTCTGTTTTTTCAGCATTTATCAGATGAACAGCAGACACCCTGCTAAATGGCAGCAAAGCTGGATGAAAAGACAAACTGGAAATCTTGAAGAAAGGTTCACCTCAAACTGCTGCAATGTGGGGAGCTCTCCTATATCCCAGAATATTATATGTGCACATCCCAGCTGCCAAACCCAGCTGCAGACTGGCAAGAAGCTTGGCTACCCTCCCAGACCCCAGTGGATGAGCACTGGAGGACAGTATCAGCACTGTTGCTCTGTGGCAATTGCTGTTTCACATGCCAGCTTCTTTTGTAACTGCATTCTTACCTGAATGGTAACACACAGACTGTATCTAGAGATCTATGGCCACCTTCTCCCCATTAACAGTGGAGTCAGAACAGTCACCAAGGAGTCTCAGTTCCTTGACTACCTGGTGATCCTTAATAAAGGGAAAGGACATACATAGATGCCAACTGGAAAAGTCAACCAAAGCCAGCATAAAAAACGGAGTATCTTCCTTATGAGGAAAGGCTGTGGGAACTGGGGCTGTTTAGTCTGGATAAGAGGAGATTGCAGGGGGATCTCGTTAGTATTTAAAAATATCTAAATGGTAGATGTCAGGAGGTTGGGACATCACTTTTTTGTGTTGTATCTAGTGACAGGACAGGGGGAAATGGGATGAAGCTGGAACACAAAAAGTTCCATTTAGATAGAAGGAAAAACTGTTTTACTGTGAGAGTGAGGGAGCCCTGGCACAGGCTGCCCAGGGAGTGTGGGATCTACTTCCTTGGAGGTCTTCAAGACCCACCTGGACATGTTAATTGTCAATCAACTACAGCTCAACCTACTCCCCAGAGTCAGTATAAGCCTAAGGTATGGGCTGTAATGCTGTTACCAACCTGCTATGCTAATCCATCTCCTTTCTTTCTCTTACACAAATATCAAGTCTTAAAAGCTTTCTGTCAGGAACAGAAACACTTCTCTCTTTTTGAAGTTTGGTTTTAGTTTACACCTACTCTGCGTTCACACATTTGATTTCCCCCAATATACAAGCCTTCTAGAAGAGGTGCTGCTGTTAGTGTGTGAGCTGAGGACCTGAAAGAAATGTGGGATGTCTGCAAGCACCCTTTCTAGAAGGGCCTGGAAATAATCCAGGCTGACTGAGCAACTGTCAATGATGATATAGTTTATTCAGAAACAGTCTCTGTCAGAAGGGTGAGTTATCCGTCAGAGAGGAGCAGAAGCCAAAGTGAAAGGTTAAATTTGCCACATAGGACAATGGTCCCCAGAACACCTCTAAGAATGCTCCTCAGGTACTTCTTGTTTTGTACTTATTGCCCATGCCTCTAGATTTTGAAACCCCTCTTTACTAATTAAGAGGTCAACTTTTTGACAAAGAGAAGTATTGATCCAAAGCCTCTTCTTAAAGCTGGAAATTGTCTTCACCCTCTTCATCCCTCTTGGATTCTCTGGTGTCTAATAATACCAATGGAAGCAGATATTTTCAGATTGCCTTCAGATTTGCAGATGTTTTTCTAACATGAAACATTCATCTAACCCTATCTAAGCTTACCTGCTTCTGACATCTCTAAAGAGATCAAATTTGACTAAAATTTGCCATCAGGTTTAAGGTTACGGAGGCATAAGAGAAAGAAAAGTCAGTGCAGACACATTTTTTTTTTTTAAAAAAAGTGTTTAAAAAGTATTTAAAAAGTATTTTTAAAAGTAAATTTTACAAGTAAGAAACATTAAAAATAAGGATTTCATTCAATGGGGTTTTTAGTTGGTTCTTGAACCAACGTTTGTATTTTCCTCATTTCTAGGGAAGTATAAAACTCACTGCTAATGAAATTTTGTAGGTAACACGCAAAGCTTCTTGTGCAATAATCTGCTGATGCCCCTTGGCCTGCTTGGTTACAGAACCTCCTGGCATAATCCAGTCAACTACCAGAACAGACATATTTAGCAATATTTATGAACAAAGATAAGAGGTCAGACCTCAAGACTGGAAACCATATTCTGGAAAGCAGGAAATCTGTCGAAGGACTGAAGAAATGGACAGGCTCTGAGGGCAGCACTTCCAACTTACAGAGGAAACAGTCACAAGTATATTCAACATAAGCTGTATAAAGGTGTGGCATTTTTACTTAAGTGGCCTAGAAATTAAAGCTTATATTAAAAATCAGCATTGTTCACCAATTAAGGAAAGGTATAAAATCAAGAAGGTTCACAGGGTGGATACAGCTGCTGCTGCTGCTGTGTGAGTAATCCACAACACAGCAATTCCCTGCAAATACCATGCAGTGTGGAGCAGAGTGGAGGCTCTGTGGTCAGACTCTGTGACGATACGCGGGAATGAGATGTCCTCTAGAACAGATAAGCAGCACTTTTGGTACCCTGAGCCAATGGTCTGTCAAATCTTGACAAAATGTTGTCCTAGTGCGAACTTTGTTCATTTTAATATCATTTTAATACTAAAACACACCTCCATCCCAAAGGCGACTGGCCTCCAAGGTGCAACCTCTCTTTCTTGAGTCTGCGCCCTGAATTGTTTGTAAGCTCCACCTTTAAATGCAACGAGAGAGAATTTTACACCAATTGTAATTAAGTTATGACTAAAGTCACTCAGACTCCACATTGAAGGGGAAAAAAAGGTATAAAAGGGTTAAAGAAAAGCAGGGTACTGGGGGGAAGACACCATCACAGACAAGTGCTCCCTTGCAAACCATCTCTGACTCCTGGGATCAGCTAATGGACTGAGTCTCTCTTCCTCCTCATCTTGGGATAGCTTGGGTGAGACTTAAACTAAGTATTTCTGTGGGAAACTTAGAAATCTCTATAGAGAATGACTCTAACTTTCTATAGCCAGGTTGCACTGTGTAACTTTGGGCACTGTATTGTTTATATATCTATTTTTTGCACGTGATTTCTTTTGCAGACAGTCACTAGCACCAGCAATCTGTAAGAATCTGTATATCTGTTGCATGACTAAAACTGCACTGTTTAAGTGCAGTTGTCACAGTTTCTCACTGAACACAACCAAATCCTGGAGTGTGGCCACGCTAGTTCATAAGCACGACCGGACTGAAGGTGCAGTCCATTATCGGTGAATCCAGAGTCATGATAGTTCACAGAAGGTGAATGCGCCTGGACTGACTGTAGCAAATTGGGCATCACTCAGAATTTAAACCTAAGCACACCTAACCTCTCACCTCGGTGAGGAGAGTTAGAACACAAGGGGGTTTATTTTCTGCTGAACCACTCTGTTCCCATTTAATGTGACAAAAGGTTGAGTTGTATCATTATCCCTACGCTGCAGAACTGATAGCTGTGTTTTCAGAAATCTAGTGAAAATGTGAAAAGATTTTAGAGAAGACCTGCAAGTAAAAGGCAATGACTGAGACACACACTTTACTTCACATGCCTAAACACTCTTGGATAAACTAAATAGACTGTCAAGGTTAAAAACCAGCCTAATTTAAATCTTTGGGTCCCTACATGGAGAAGCAATTCTCAACAGCAGACAGCACTTTAATCTACCAGAAAAAGACATACTGAGAGTGAATGGTTAGAAGTTTAAGCTACACAAACATAAGACAGAAAAACAAGGAATAATTTGAACTGTGAAAAAAAACCCCAAAAAACAAAGCTTGTAACGAAATGCTGAGGAATGAGGTGCAGTCAATGATGTCTTTAAATCAAGGCTCAAGAATTTTGCAAAGTTATAATGCAGATGTAATTAGTTTGATGACAAGAATACTGATTTAAATGCTGTGGACCATAGACAACCATAATGGTTTCATCTAGTCTTAACATTTATAAATCTTTCCAGATGGCTCAAGGTTTTCCAAGGATAGAGACTTTGTTACTCATGCCAGATGATGTCACCTATGCCCTGAACCTTGACTTTTGCTTCAAATCCATCCTGAAAGAAAAGCTGATGTAAAGCGTATCAGTCTATTTAGCACATCCCACTCTGGAGATTCAGGCATTGCTCTTTTTAAACTGGCACTGGTGATTTTGGATTACAAATTCTCCTAGGTCAAAGCCCAAGTTCTCTGAATGAGCACCCTATCTGCCAAATCTGTATCTCCTTGCCCATGTTAACATGCAGAAATGTAGCATTGCATGGGCTGCTGCTGACTGCGAGACAGAACAGGGGTCTTCTAGGAGACATATGCCATCTGGGTTACAGAGGCCAGCTACTCCACAGTCACCATCCACAGCTAGGCTCATTTGCCCTGCAGCATATTCACGGCATTCATCTCAGAGGCTGCTTTTACCTGGCTTCACATGCTTCCCTGAGATATTGCTTGGCACGGTGCAGCTTCACCAGGCCCATCTCCAGTCTACACCTCATTAGTACCCATGAAGTCAGGGAATCTGGCTTGAATTCCAACCTATCCAGACAGGACTGTGTTCAACACAACATGGCAGCAAATGCCACTTACAGCCACAGAGAAGCACCCTGTGTGCAGCCTTGCTATTCAGAATCCCTTTAAGTTTTTATTTGAAAAATTTCCATCCTCTAAACTGTAACCATTTCAGAAAATATTGCACCATGATTAGCTGCAGTGAAACTACCAGCCATTCACAACCCTAAAGACAGCACAAGCTCACATTCACTCTGATGTGACTGCGACATGCTTTCATACTTACTGCAAAACTTAATACAGATAGCATTGGATCAACAGCAATAAATCTTCTATGGGATTCAAAGATGTTTGGAGCTGGGATCACAACTTTCCTTACATGATCTTATAGGCCTACAAGCAACAACAGAGGCCCCTGGGTGTTGCTGTAGTGAAAATAAAATGCATCCACACAGAAGTGCAAAGTGCAAGTTTGTGCCTCGTGAAGTTCTTTTGAGGTACTGAAATGCCTCGAGGAGCTCAGAATACTGTTTACAATTGGTGGAAAAGGCAGTTTTAGCAAGAATGAAAATCTACCTGAACCTTGTTCTGCTGTTTATTCATTATTCACTATTGATCATTTTCCCTTAGTAACTTTTCTTCATTCTGTCAGGGGAATTCAAAACACTCCAAATGACAAACTGCACAACATAAATATTAAATAGTGAAATGACAAAGAGGATACTTTTTGAAAAACCGAGTTAAAAAAAACCAAAAAAAACCCAAAAGAGGTAGGTAACCAAAAACCCTAAATAAAACCCAATCCCCAAACTAAACCAGCAGCATTAAAGAAATTGCAGGGTGGGAATAGTATGCACATGAATCACTAATTCAAAGGAGCAACTTGCTACTTTTGCCAACTTTGGGGACAGATAGTACTTGCCCTAGGGGTTGTATAATGCTCCAGCTACTGAATCTGGCTGCAATACTTGAGAATTTCATCTTTTATTAAAAAAATATTTACTATAAAATCTTGAGACCTCATGGTCTGTACTAGAATTTTGCAAATACTAAAAAACAAAAGGCAACCCCTCTCCTCCCCCATCTTAGTAAGAAGAAAGAATTGTATTTGTCATTCTGCCTCACCACCAGTGTTCTCTTGAATGCCGTCAGTTTCTCAATTCTGGTAAAGCTCTGGCATGGCTCCAAGAGCTGACGATAAGACTATTTAACAGATGTCCATGTCATTTAGACTATTTGCACTAGAATCTAACAAAATACTCAGTATTGGATATACAGTGACTTCACCCAAGCATCAAAAGGTACTTATTGTAATTACTAAAGATCTTTACCTTCTGATGATATACCTGTGATTTTTTGTTTTCCCCAATCAGATCCTACTTAAATCTCATTTTTCTGTAAAGCGTGACCACTTTTAGAAGAGGCAGCAACCACATCTCCTCAGCTGAGTACCTCTGTGACCAGCAGAAGCCAGCTGTCCTGTGGTCACACAAGAACTGCTTGACTACGCCATGCAGTCTGGCAACAACGGTTGGGCAAGCCTTTGCTTTCACCTTTCTTGGGTTTGTCTACTTGAAAATATAATAAAAAAAAAAATTACTATCTCTTTATCTATGATAAAGTCTTTTTATCACTGTTATCTTTTCCAAAACAGAAAAGAAAGCCACAGTATCAGAGTTTTTTTTTCTCCATCTTACTAAACTTTCTGACATAATGTTGCTGAAATTTTGGCCATCACGTCTGTTCAAACAGAGCAAAAAGAAAAGCCAGTGGCTCCACTTACCCTTCTAATTAACACAGAAACCTTACTGACTATGTAATTACAGAAGATCCCTTCTGATCTAGAATTGCTTTGGGACATAAATGCATGAAATATCATTCTGAGTGCTACTTGGGTCAGTGCTCAGAGTATATATCTCCAAATTTTGGAAGATTCATAAATCATCAAGAGAACCAACAACAGTGAAACACAGTCAGTGCTACTGGAAGCATTGCAGCATATAAAGAAAAAAAAATACCAAACCCCACGACTCTCAAACTGTGCTGTGTCAAAAGAGCAAGGTGACAACAACTGTGACAGGAGGAAAAAATCAGAAAACACCCAGACAGAATCTGGGGCATAAATACCACAGGAGTCAGAATGTACTTGAAGGATGAAAGGCTTTGCAAAACTGAAAACATAATATGCAAGTGAAAGTTGTTCCGCTGAAGGAGAAATGAGACAATGCTCTCTACTGTCACCACAGACAAGGGTCCTTCAGAGCTCATTAGCACAGCTAAAATGAGAAGAACAACTACAGAAAGTCTTAAGACAGGGAATGGATTCCGATTGTTCTGAAACTGCAAAGGCCACATCCCTGTGAACAGATTTCACTGAGCAGTAATGATTCTTTTGCTAACCTCACATTAATGGCAAAAACTGACCTTACAGCCAAATCCACAGAGAAGTCTGTAAGAGGAGCATTCAGTCAAGAATCATTACTGCTGTAAGCTGGAGGCTGAGCTACAAAGAACAGTATCCATCTTGCAAAAAGGAATGTCTCGTCATGTATACAAACAATTTATTGCTAGATAAATGTGCCACAGACAATCTAATCTTGGAAAAGGAGTTGAAACCGTGCAAATTAAAAGCACAGACATTCAGGTTTTTCATGAAGCAGCTTTGCAGATGAAAAAATAACACCCAGCATACATCGAGTAATAACTTCACCATAACTAAGTGAAGGCTTAAAGCCCTCACAATTTCTGAAACAACCAATGTAAATGTTAATAATGCAAAAAAATGTTAATAATGCATCAAAACTCTGATGAAAAATTGTTCATTATCAGGGTCAACTCAAGCAAAATTAAGAGAGAGGAAAAAAAATTGTATTATCTGTCTATGACCCATCTAAATGATGACTGAAATTCAACAAGGGCAAGTGTTCTTTCTAGGAAAGAACAATGCCATGGACCAGTATAAGTTGGGGAATGAACTGTTAGAGAGTAGTGAAGGGGAAAGGGACCCGGGGGTCTTGGTGGACAGCAGGATGACCATGGGCCAGCAAGGTGCCCAGTGTCCAAGAAGGACAATGGCATCCTGGGGAATATTAGAAGGGATGTGGGTGNGGGTGTGGGTGGTAGGTCAAGAGAAGCTCTCCCCCTCTACTCTGCCCTCATGAGACCACATTTGGAATATTGTGTCCAATTCTGGGCCCCTCAGTTCAAGAAGGACAAGGAGCTGCTGAAGAGAGTTCACTGCAGGATCACAAAGATGATGAAGGGATTAGAGCATTTCCTTTATGATGAAAGGCTGAGGCAGCTGGGGCTCCTTAGCATGGAAAAGAGGAGACTGAGAGATGACCTCATCAATGTTTACAAATACATAAAGGGCGGGTGAGGGGGCTGTTCTCAATGATGTTCAATGATAGGAAAAGAGGCAATGGATACAAGCTGGGACATAAGAGGTTCCAACAAAATACATGGAAAATATTCTTCACTATGAGGGTGACAGAGCTCTGGAACAGGCTGCCCAGATGGGTTGTTGAGTCTCCTTGTCTGGAGACATTCAAAACCCACCTGGATGAGTTCCTGTGTGACCTACTCTAGATGGTCCTGCTCTGGCAGGGGGTTGGATTAGATGGTCTTTCAAGATCCCTTCCAAACCAAGATACTGTGAATCTGTGATTATTTCTTAGCTGTATTAGAAAGCTTTTCTGTTTAAGTCACCATCACTAGATGGGAGATTGACAGCATTCAGAAAGATGCTGCCTGCCACTCTGTTACCATACTGCTCAGAAAAGCACCTAATCTTAATAAGGCCTATAGGTACAATTATTAAAGCATTGGAAAAGTAATCATCTCTCCTTCGTTTTGCATTGATTTTTGTTGCTTTTTTTTTTTTTTTTGGTGGGGGGGGGAGTATAAAATTTTGACTATTCATATCTCCTTGTATTTAGGGGAAAAGAAAGATAGGAGAGAACCACCAGGACAAGAGAATAACTATGGATCTTCTGGTTATTTTAGTTAGGTTTACAACCCTTTCCAAATTCCATTCAATAGTCTGGATTCAGGACAGGAAAATTCTCATTATCCTTCATAAATCTAATTAACTAAATGAATATGCTCCAAGAAACAGCAAATTCCCCACGTCCACTTTCGACTCAAGGGAGTTTCTTCCTTGTTAAACTTCACACCCACACCAGGCATCCTCTCCTACACAGGTGAAAGGCAACAGCTTAAACCCACAAAGAACAATTTGAGTTATTCAAATATAATCTAATTTAGAAACACAATGGTTGAGAGCTTAAGGGAACATTTTTGTCCATTGCAGTCTGAACAGTCTAGTAATGAGGGCAAAAGATTGGGAAGCAGGATTAGAAACCGTCTTTCAAACAAACAGAAAACACAGAACAGAGGCAGACTGATGTTCACAATTGCTAGTTGCAGCAGACGACTGCTTTTTCTGCAGGAGCACGTCACCTACCCTGCTACACATCAGACACAGAAAGTTACTGCACCAAGAGAAAAACTGTGATTTCCTTTCAATTCCTATGGAATCACCTCTGGTTTGACCCAATACATAATTTATAGAAGAGGAAAAAAAAAGCCACCCTTAAAATTAATTTGGACTTGTACTTTTTAACTGTCAAAGACAATTTCTTTGAGATCTATTTCATGATTTGCAGGCTTCATTAAGTTTTTGCAAGTAATTTTAAACTTAAATCACCATTGGCAAATCCATCATTTATTGATAGAAACTCAAGGACTCTAATGGTCTGTAACTTGTGATAAAACAAGATAGGAAGGGATGAAGGTGGAAAAATGTGCTCTGCTCCCTTCTGTCACAAAAGGCCATTTTGTCAAGTGAAAAAAAGTCAGACCAGGAAAAAAATTAGTTTTTCTCTCTTCCCCACACCTAATAGACAATTTAAAAAGATTTTCTGAAGTTGTTAAAATTATCTTCTAAAACTTTGGAAGGAACATACAAGTTACACATAAGAACAAGTATATTTAGTAAGTTTTCTGTTTTCTCCGTATTTACAGAGATATGGTAAGGATGGAATGCAATAAAACTCCATCCTCTGAAAGAGAAGGGAACAAAAAGAAACATGCCAAAGCAAAGAAAATGCTTTGTTACCAATTTGTTACCAAATTAATCCCATACCATGCTGAATCCTAAGATTCTAGCCAAATTAATTTTAAGGGTGGCTTTTTTTTTCTCCTCTATAAATTATGTTGAAACAGTAGAAAGATGATGATGAGGATGATGAAGATGATATTTGATTGGTATTTAAGGATTTGGTATATAGTTAGTCCAAACTTTACCAAGTAGTTAATTTTCAAACAAATGGCCTTCAATTCCACTTCTCAGAGGTCTGTTATATATAGAATCCTGTACGTATCTGATCCTATTAAAAAAAAGTCTCCTTCATGCTTTGTAGTCATGTCCATTCAGTGCAACCTGCTGCTAAGCAGGAGTATATTTCTTTTTACATTCCAGATAGCAGTTTTATTTATGATACTTTTTTTATCATACCATCATTGCTCTTGTCCAGTAATTATGATTTCTAGACGCCTATTTTGAACAGATATGATAACAAATACATTATACATATTAAGTGACTTCAGTGCAGCTCCCAAAGAAAACAAAACTCGTAATGCTGTGCAAATCAATGTTGTCTTGGAAAGGCAGGTGATAGACAAGCCTGTGCCTTCTTACAGAATCATAGAATAGTTTAGGTTGGAAAAGATCATTGAGTCCAACCATTAACCTAACACTGCCGTGGCCACCATGTCCCTCAGCCCCACAGCCCAGTGGCTTTGGAATCCCTCTAGGGATGGGGACTCCATCACCTCCCTGGGCAGCCTGTGCCAGGGCTTGCCAACAGTTCTGGTGAAGAAGGTTTTCCTAATACCAAAGTCCAGGTAAACAACATCCACAGCCTTTCCCTCATCCACTGAGTGATCTTGTCATCAAAGGACATCAGGTCACTCAAGCAGGACCTGCCTTTCATAAATCCATGCTGAGTGGGGCCTGATTACCTGGTTGTCCTGTATGTGCCCTATGATGACTCACAAGATGATCTGCTCCATAATCTTACCTGGCACCAAGGTCAAGTTGACAGACTTGTAGTTTCCTGGATCCTCCTTCTGGCTCTTCCTGCAGACGGGTTTGTTAATCCTGTGTCTGCAGAGTGTCTGCAGACACTTTTGTTAATCTCCAGTCCACTGGGCCCTCCTCAGTGTGCCAGGACTGCTAGAAAATGATGGAAAGTGGCTTGAGAAGCACTTCCACCAGATCTCCCAGTAGCTATGGCAGACTGAAGCTGTGCCACAGAAAGCATTATAACATTGTGAAGTCTGCAAGTGGCAAAGAAAACTCCACCACTGCAATCAGATGTGAGCATGCTGCAGTTCGCAAGTTGACTGGCAGTGCCCACAAGAAAGGATAGGGAAAAGAAAGATGAAAAAGAATCTGAGTTCCCTACAGTACTAGCAGTATGCAGCAGCATGAAAAATTAGAAATATTTGGTGCAACTTAAAAAGAGAGGATAAAGGGGTTGCTCTGCCTGGGAGAAGCTCTCTGACTTCAGTGAGGTTATTTCGAAGTTCACTCAAACAGAGTTCATGAAATGAGTGGCTGATTGCTAAGCTAGACTTTACCCATTTTAGAGCAACTACCTTCATCACTTTGAGCTTTGTGGGTATTTCTGAGATTTTCTCATTTATTTTTTATATATACATAATGAACACGTATATATGAGAATAAGAATATTAAATAAGCTGTATGTAATGCATTTTAAATAAACCTTTGCCTTCTTTTTTTAGATCTAAATGAAATGCAAAGTAAGCACCTCTCAAATGCTTGTGGCTAAATTTACTACTGGGAACTTAATGGGTGTGCTGATGAAACATTTACATGCACCTGTTTTGGCCATAAAGACAGAAAATTTGCCCATCCAATACATACAGCTTTACATCTAACTTCTCCTCTGCAATGTGATTGCCCACTTAATATGTTCAAATGAAAGATTAAATGGGGAAAAGTGTTCAAAATCAAAATCTGGACTCTAAAAATACCCCAACAAAACATTTGCAGACAGTGTTTGAGTCACCACATATGAGCTGAGATTTATAAAGTTCTGCCATTACCCTTTCAGTTCTGTTCCAATAAATCCTAGTATGAAGTTTTCAGACTAGTAATATAAAAGCTATTAATGTGTTTCCTCAATGTTAATCAATTCAACACAGGGATTTTGATGTTAATACTACTTTATATCACTTCCTTCATCATTTCTCATTCTTACAATATAAAAAATAAACAAAGAGGGTTTGGATTCATTATAGATTTATTTTTATCTCAAAGTAAAAGCTGTGCAAAGATTTGTGGCATCAGACTCATAGCTGGTGATAAGCTTCTTCTTCCTTCCTCTTCCTAAAATATATATATAAAAAAGACTGTAACAAAATTAATTGCAGTGTTCAGCGTTCATGAATTTCTATGCTTGTGTAATTCATTTCCTTGCAGACAGCAAAGCAAAAGGAGGTTCTCTTGCTGACAAGGGTACAGGATTCATAAGGAAGCCTGCTCTGGAGTAATAGGCAAGAAGCAAAGAATCTCCCTCATAACTCCTTTTACTGGGGGCTAGTATTTATCTCATTAAATGACTTGTGCTGTCGCACTGCATTCCTTAGGATGGAGGAACAGTCAGAGATCAAATATGGCCAGAAAGATTCTGAGCAGCAATTTCTGCCACAGTTTGTGTAATGATTAGTAATAAACATTACTCCCAGTTTGGGGACCAATCATAGCCATCTCTGGCAAAGAGTTTAGGCCTTCACTCAAGTCCTTTATCAGCAACTCCAGTTTTCAATCCAGGCATGACATGGGAAAGTGAAGCAGCCTGTGCTCCCTGAGAAAAAAGCAGTAGCATAAAATCTTCACTTTGCCCTACTTAATCCTGCTGCCCAAAGTCACTGACTGGAGAGGTCAGAGAAGGGAACTCGATCCTGATAAGGTCCATAGAGGAAGATCCTGTGTGTGAGATAAAGCTACGGAGCAGTTTGCAATCAATCTAGATGTTTCCTGTCTTGTTGCAAAGAAAAAACTCATCTTCAGGTATTGTACATACAGCTCTATATGCTGGAGAAGACCTACCTACCCACCCTCCTCAATTGCTAAAGCCCTTCATGTACATTGTGTGACAGTCTAGACTTAGGGAGGAATCTTGGTATGGACAGAAAGCAAGAAACACTTTCTGCCTTCCCCTGGATTTTTGTGTTTGAGAGTGGGAGGACAGTTTTATTTCCTACTTTATACAACACAATTCACCTTTCATTCCCCACTCACTTTTATAAAATTCTGTTGACATACAATATTTTTTAAATTTATTCTTCTATTTTAGCTTGAAATGGAGGACCAGGTGAGCTGCTAGTTCCAGAGGAAGTGATCCAAACCTATTTGCTTATTAATACAAATGCAACTTTAGCTTCCAAGCACAGCCAGATTCCAAAGGGAATACAAGAGGCTCAGTACTGTGGTCAGAAGACACAAAAAAGGCATTGTTAAGATTCATTCATATCCAAGGAATTCTTCCTTTTTAAAATGTGAGACAATAGGCACAAATTAAAAAGCAGGACGTTCAATCTGAACATCAGAAAGCTNTAAAATAAAATAAAATAAAATGTGTGAGTGATCAAACACTGCAACAAATTGCCCAGAGAGACTGTGGAATCTCCATCTATGGAGATATTCAAAACTCATCTGGACATAGTCCTGGGCAGCTAGCTCTAACTGTTCCTGCTTGAAAGAGGAGTTCGGACTATGTGATCTCAAGAGGCCCTTTTTAACCTAAACAAATCAGAAATAGTTCTGTACAAGTGTGCTGGACAGTCACTGAGAACACAGATGGAGAAACCAAGTTTTTACTATAGTGGAGATTAGGAAACAAACATTCACAGGAATCTCAATTTCATTAATTTAATTTCTCTTGGAAATCTGTGATTTTTCTTCAGCCAAGGCTCCACTAATTTCTTAGCAGCCACATGCATCCCACATATGCTGTGTTGTGAGATTAAGACATTATATGAGAGAACAAAACCCCAGTTATTGCAGCTGCCATGCGGTAGAATCTCCTACAGCACTGTAGTCCACCGTATCACACACTCAAGTAAAAACTAGTTGGATTACCATGTGGACAAGTGGGAAGGTTTCAAAAGTCCTAGAATAAAGGATAATAGCATGGCTCCTTGGGAGACAACCCACAGATCCCATCGACTTCACTGGGGACAGGATTTTGCCAATATAGAAATCAGCAACTCGTGTATCCATTCTGTGCTGGCACCTCATATTGTATTACATAACTAAACTCCTAAAAGGCTTAAAATGAATATGGCAAGATCATGATATCCAGCAGCAAAGAACCATTCCAGTGTCCTTACTCATCTAATCATCTCTTGCCTGAAAACAAACACTTAGATGAGTAGGGTTGAAACACAGGCAATTGGAAAAGCAATCCTCATTGTTCAATACTCTCCTGAGATAACTGCAATCATTATGAAAGAGCTGCCTCTGACATTTGTACATAAATCACCATCAAATACAGCCCGAGCCAGTTCTCCATTGAGAACACTCAGCTAGGGAAGCCACACCTGGCCACTGAATGGCCACCAGCAGTGATGGTAGCAGCCAGGGCACTAAACTGACATTTACTTAAATACCAGCTGGATCTCAAAACACTTCAGGTTATGAAGCACATTCTCCTCCTGCTTTCTTCATAGTTCTGAAAAGAAACCCTATCTCTTTTTTTTTTTCCAAGCTACCTGACCTTGAACAACCCACTGCTTCTCTTTGTCTGAATGTATTCAGCTGCTTTTCTGTCAACTACAATGCAGTCCCTTTTCACAGAGGAAAAAGATGGACCTGAAAGCAATCTGCAGGATGTTTTCTTTTGTGTGCTTGGTATATAGAATGTAATGTTGATTCTCTTCACAGCTTTTAAATATCCCTTCAACAATTTTTATCTATTCAAATCTTATTGCAACTCCTTTGGTCTTGAATTTTCAAAAGAAACGCTAAATTTATTATGCAATAAATCTAACAAACATCTGGTTTTGAACCAAAATCTTTTTCTCTTATATGTCTTGTGACTTTCCACTTTCACTATTCTCTAGAGAAACACTTTTTAGTTGTTTTCTTAAATACCTTCTAATGATCTTTGAATCATTTTGAATCACCATTCTGCTTCATTTACATAATTTACCTATTTTTAACATGCAATTCGGTTTGTGCTTCAAGATGCCATTCAAGGTGAGCTCTGAAAAGGTTTCCTAAATGTTGAGGTGAGGACTTTGTCACCAGAAGCAATATCAGCATAGCTGAAGATGATGACACGTATTATTCTGCTTTCCTGGGGTTCAGAGTGCCAAGGTGCAGGTGGCAAAAAGTCTGGCAGAGTAACAACAACCTTGTCTTGTGGCAGTAAAGTGCAAAATGAAGCAAGCTAGAAAATCAAAACATAGATTGTATAAAAAGTCAATCATCTGTCACAGAAAAAAAACTCATTAAGAAACAGTATCAAAGACAATTAGTAGCAGGAGGGGAAGTGTAATGGGTTTCAACAACAAAGAACTGAGCCTGTACGAGAATACTCTGTTCTCAAGGATGCCTCGTGCAATTTGAGGACATAGGAGAGGGTACAGAAAAATAACTGCAGTACAACAAAGGGAATTAAGATTGTGCTATGGTTAAAACAACTTTTGTATGTGTCTCATTCACTGCTAAAGCCAGGGCACTGCAGCCAAATTGTGTTATACTACCATTATCTAAATTGTTACAGGCCCTGAAAGCACCAAGTCAGAAATGGGTGCCCTTGGAAATTGTAAAACAAAGTTCTCTCTCTGCTTTGCTAGGATATATCTCTTTACACAAAATCTACTTCTCTCTCTTTAAGCTTGGTCATTTTCTATTGATAAGTCAATCACTGATTTTGGTGCTCATTTGTAAAAAAGACACAGGAAGTCCCACGTCCCAAATGACTAAAGGTAATGAGTTCATTTTAAAGATGATTATGGATATACCTGGTAGATGTTATATAACCAGGTATAAAAAGCAGGTGTTGATTACCACTGATTGGTAATTACTGTGGATTATGTTGGTTTCAAAGCTTGGGAAGATATTTCAAAAGGTACAATGACTGGTGTCTAGAACACTGCTGAACTTCCCTCCTACACCTGAACTTCCCAGCAAGGATTCATCCCAAAATTTTCAGCTGAAAGGACACACCATCTTACAGTGCAGCAACACTTCCAATGAGAAGCTAGACTGCACAGCCTTGGATGTCTTATACGTATCATGGAGTCTGGGTAGCAGAAAGCATCTGAACGTGATTTGTGAACTTAAAGTCAACTCCTCCCAAAGAGAACTCAGAACTGGTAATGGTTTAGACCCGCTGATCAACAGATCTGTCCTTCCTCATTTCATCTAGGGGTCACTCTGTGTGGATCATTGCTGAGTTAACTAAAAAGAACAAAGAACTTCAGCTGCAAAGTGCTCTACCCACCACAGTATTCTTTTAATTACAGCTGACAAATCCAAGGCAAGGATTTTATGCTGTTGGCCTGCTTACAGTTTCACAACACAAAAAGTAATTCTCCTTTCTTTTTTTGCATCTGTAAAAATGTTAAACATTTAGTTTACTATCATTTTCTAATGTTGTCTGAAATACATTGTGACATATCAAAAATGTTCATAGAATAAATAAAAAATGTGCTGTCTGTTTCAATATACTGCCTCAGTCATTCCTCTGCATTTGATGTTGTCTGTATTTAAATGCCTAAAACTGCCTTAATTATTTATTTTATTGCCTTTCTAAATCATTCTGTTATCTTTCTGCTATTATTCCCTTTTTCAAATAAAACTGTAGAAAATGCGTATCAGCATTTAGAACGGATCCAAAGCTGAGGATCAGACACCAGCTAAAACTAATGTTGATAAAGTGTCATCTGTTGACGAGTGCCATCCACTTGAGTTCTCTCAGCACCAGAGACCAGCATGCATTCAGCTCCTGATACATCTAGATGTTGAAATGTCTCCTTATTTGACTACAGACGAGTCACGTAAAAACTTGTCCTCTGTAATAGTAAGATCCCATTACATTCATTCAGACAAGAGCACGCTAAGTATTTCTCAGGAGACACTATACCTTCAGGATTTAACCCTCAACATCACTTCTCCCAGCAAAAAGGGAGCTGAACTACTCACCCCTTGTAATGTGCTTTAAGAGGCCTGGACAAAAAGCATGCAGTTGTGCAGTGTATTTAATAACCACCATCACTATTCCAGAGTTCTCCTCCTGTGAGGGTGGCTGAAGACCTGCACCATTCATATTTTGTCTACTACAAAACCTGAACTATGAGATACGAGTAGAGGAAACAAGTCATTGTAAAAGTGCTCCCATAACAAAGATACAGGCTGACATGCTCCTGAGATTATGATTAACCCCTAATTAGGGATTACAAACCAGCAAGAAGGAACTACAGATATATCTCTTTTTGTTGTAGGCTGATACATTGCTAAATATTTATCAGCAGACTCTCAGATGAATTTAGTGATGTCAGGAAATAAAAGATAGACCTGGCTGGCTTTAAGCCAGGTGTAATGGCAGCAGCAGCTGTATTCGATTCATCTCTAGGGATCTGGGATTTCATCTCCTAGTCAGCCAGGTTGGAGGTTGGAACTAGATTTCCCCTGAGGAAAAGCACTATTTCAAACTGCAGCAGGACAATATGAAAAATCTTTTACTTGCTGCAATATGAACAAAAATCCATACTGACTAGGATGAGACACCAACATTCATCTTCATTTCTGAACTCAGCTGAAATAGGAAGATAACATGGCATGAAGAGCTGACAGGCTGCTACATTATCTTATCTTTATAAAGAGCATTTGTGTTAGGCACGGAGCTTAATTTAGGAAAGTTTGATTTTCCTTCTCCTATATCCACTCCCCTGTAACACTTTATTCAAGGAATCAATTAGGCCTTGATCTACCACTGATCAAGAGTTCCCAATGGGGAGCCCTAATGCATTTTATCTGCAGTTATCATTCCTAAATAACACCTATTTCTGAGCATGCACTTAATTCTTTTCATCAATACTGTGCTATCCTTCCACAAGCCTGTTAACAGCATTTTAGAGTTGCACTTTCAACGAAATTCTTCTTTGACAGATGAATTAGTGAAACTATTGGGATTTCCTTCAGCGTGTTTGCCTTCTTTAGCTACACTGGCAAATAAATTCTATCATCCTCACCTCCTCCTGTCTGAAAAAAGGTTAAAGCAATGTGTCTGAGTTCAAGATACTAAATGGAAAGCTGGTCAGAACAAATAGAAAAAGATAACCAATAATGCTTTAAAGCAAAAATTCATTATCTTTCTCTAAATTCCCTACAGAGTGAAAGATGTGATGCATCTTCACAATCTCCAGAATTTGTCACTGTCATTAGCATTCCCTTAGCAGTATTTCTTTTAACAGAAAGGCACAAAAAGTGCACATCAACTTTGACAAGTCTTCAGAATATGATTAAGTTGGTCACATGAATTTAGGCGTGCACTTAAGTTATCTGCAGAATGGGGATAGATTTAAACCCATGCCTGAATGCTTTGCTGAAAAGAAGTCAAAATTAATTGGTTTTAATTAAATCTTTTTGATGAAATTTCTGCAACTCCCTATTGTATAACATCAATACCAAAGTGCAAACAAAAAAAGTTAAAATTGAGCTTATTACCAAGTAAAATAAACCACTGAGACACTTGAGTCTTTTCTTATTTTACATCTCAATTTATATAACATTATTCTGCATTAGGGAAATAAAATACTTGACCAGAGCTAATGCATCAGCCTCAAAGAGTAATAATTGCACTGCATTACAATCCAGGAGATGATCTATAGATTCCTCCACATCTGCCTGCCTCCTCTCTTTATCTGAGAAATAGCTTTGAGCTGTTTCACCACTTAGGCAAAACCCTAACTCCAGAACATTGCCAGAGAGATGCTGCATGCCAGGAACTGCTCAATGTGTGGAGGATTCCTTTAAAAACAAAACAAATGGAAATCTAACTGAAAAATAACACATGGGCTGCTCAGAACACATTGCACACACATACCAGGACTTGCACACTCTAAAGCAGTAATGTTAATGCATCACATCCGTATAGAAATACCATAGTCAAAAACATCCTTGTCCTCTTGAAAGCCCTCTGAATGTTGATACTACCCATACAGACATTGTTCTGACATCCTCTCAAGCCTTGTGCTGCAGCAGGGACAGGTATGTTTACTGTTGCAAAGGAGGACACAGGGACTCAACATTTCTGCTATTACTCAGAAGTTTTAACAATAGGAAGTTTTAAAACATGTGACAACAGAATGATGTAGGCAAAGTCGAAAGTTGCTGCAGAAACACTGACAGAAAAAGGAGGTCATCTGACTGAGGAATGGTGCAGGGGGTTGGACTGGGTCATCTCTAAAGATCCCTTCCAATCCCTGCCATTCTAGATTAATATCTTCTGTGTGTGCCTTGGACAGACCTGCATGCCTGGCCAACTACAAACACAAGGCATTTTGCTACCCCAGCAGACATCCTGCTCTGCTGAAGCTCTGTCAAAGACAAACATGGGAAACTTAAGTCCTCTGGACAGCAGCTCAATGAGAACAGCAGTTTCTGCAGGAAGTCTGAACTAAACTTTCTGCATGAATAATTTTTTCAGTTTGATTATGAACCCCTTACTCTTATTGGTAAGCAGATCAGCAGCATCTGATTATTTTCGTAAGCAAAGGGAAGAGATTCAGCTTTTCTGCTTCGCCTTTAAAGCCTCATGTCAAACAAGCTGTAAAGACTAAATGTAAATTTTTTAAATGTTTTGAGAAACAAAGCAAGAAATGCATAATTCTACAGACCATGTTTTTTATAAGCTAGCAGTAAAAGCTATAGAAGAACTCATTACAATTTACTGCAATACAAAAAAAACACAAGCATTTTCACACATTTCTTGGAAAACAGAAGTAGCTATTATTTTTCAATCCTCTACCACTCTGTAGGCCATTTCAACACAGCTAAGCAGGCATAGAATTTAGGCTGTAATTTTCACAGGGACCCTGAGTGAGTTAATGGTCTAATCTTTATTGAAAATTTCAGTCTTAACTTTAAGTTGCCAATAGTAGTAACTGCTCCCATAATCAAATATCATAGTCAGTGATCCTTCAGTGCTTTTGTTCTTTAAACTGGCTCAAGTTACTCAGTTTGACATTTCAAAAAAGAAGAAAAAAAAGTACATTATTATGGTTTAGTTATATTCTTCTATTTGGAGGCATTAAATAGTGACACCATAACTCTGCTCTTAAATCAGAAAAAAAAAATGCAGACACTTGAACATACAAACCTACTGAAAAATGTTATGTATTACAGCTGCAGAAAAGTAAATATCGGCATTTTCCTTCTGTGCATTCACGAGAATCATCATAGTAAAAATAAATACAGATGCTAAAATCAGAAGGATTATGCAAGTCAGAACTGGTACAAGACTATGCATCTTATTAGCATAATTTATATTCTAACAGGGTCCTATTTGGTGTCAAGAAATACAAGGAATATCCAGCCTCTGACAGAATAGGGCCCTGTTGCTTTCCCTTTATCACAAAAGAAATAAGGTTAACCCTGTAAGTACCCCATGCATCTCTTACAAGTATATATGGACCCTCACAAAGAAATGACTAATATCTAAAAATGTTAAATGCTGCTATGTATTAATAGAATTGAAATAAAACATATTAAAGAGAATATTCAAGCCATAGAAGGGTAGCCATTCACATATCCATTCATATAACTCTATAGCAATATCACTGGAGTCTGGACTGCTTCAAATGGCGGTATAAATTTAGCATGAAAAAAACAGTGCTCTCAGAATGATGTCAACTTGCCTCAGTTCTCATAATCACACAAACTCCATTTGATACCCACATCTCTTGGACTGTTAATTTTGCCCTAAAACACCAAAAAAGCTACACATTGGGAACTTGGATTTGAACGTCCTCAAACACCAGCAGGAGTTCTCAAGTCCCTCAGGTACCTCCTCTGAGCTGAAGACATTTCGTGAACCAGTCACTCTGCTGCTCTCAGAACAGCCACAACAAAATTAGTGCTCTATATATTTTTCCTCCCAACTATCCCATAGGAATGCATTTCCTCATCCTATTCCCACATAGCTCACATTTCATTTCTGAGTAAGTCAAGGGATTAATATTTTGCAATATAACCAGACAAGGCAGTTGGAGGAATAGGGAATAAGGTGTGAGCTTAGGTTCTGTCAAGGAGATCCACATTGCAGCTCTAAGAATGTATGTATTCTTGAGCTCTCTCCAAGCTCCTCTCTCATTACATCAGAACATATAACTGGTTCAGAAAAAGAATCATGAAGTCCAAGGCAGCATTTAAACTCATGAGACAAGACAAACATTTCTCCATCAAGAAAAGGGAAGATGACATTGAAAGGCATGGGAACAAGTTAGCTACTTAAAAGCTCAGAGAGGCTGCTGCCCAGTCACTAGAATGAGAGGCAGAGGCAGTTTTTGGGCTTCTCCCAAGCTATTGAACAACAGCGGGTCAAGTTGGCTGCCTTGAGCCCCAGCAGCCTGTTCCATCCACCTCCACAGCTGCAGGCTCTTCCACAGCAAGAGTACAGAAGTGGTGTGCCAAAAACTTATCTGTGAATGGCCATAAAGAACTTTTGTCTTAATGCTCTATAATAATGAACATGGCACTAAAGCAACAGTCCCAGCAATGGATACAGAGAGAGAGACTGCTCCACAGCTCGGGAGCCTATGCATGGTGTCTCCATGCACCTTTTCTGGTGACTGATCCTGCGGTGCAAGCACTAGCTTGCTCCTGTGCCCATTTTACAGAAGAAGGAATAAAATGAACATCATTCATTGGACAAGTACTATTAAGTCAGCTTGCAGTCAGCCAAAACACCAAGAGGTCTAAATTTGGCATTGGCCCCTGCTGCCTGCTGAGTCTTGACCAACTCTCTCAGGTCTGGTTTCTCCACCTAAACAGGAACACCACCCCATTCCTGGAAAGAGCAGAGCACTGACTAAACTGTGTAGGGAGGGACAAAGTATCCAACTCTACTCAGCCCTTCAACTTGACCAAGTAGGAGTAATTGAATACCACAAGGCAATCCTTTATTCAACCTCTTCTCAAGCCAGCAATAACAAATCCCCTCTGCTTTATCCTAGGAAGAATTTTACATGTACATACACTTCTAATTAACAGAAGGTTACCAGGTACTTGAAAAGCTAATTATGTAAATGTGAATTATACAGGAGCCATCAAAGTCTTAATCTGCACAGTACTTTGCCTGCAGAGTCCTTTTCTGCTTTTGCACACAATGTTACTTTCTTCTGATGGAAAGTGTTAGTGTGGAGTCTACCTTCACTGATTGTCCAAGGAACTGCAATAAGTGAATTACAGTGGTGGGATGTGGGAAAATGGTTGCATGAGAAAAAGCTCGTAGATGTTTTGCAGCTGACCGAGGAGGAATGAGTTAAACATCGCACACAGCTGGTGTAGCTGCTGGGGGGGCAAGGACACACTATCTTTGACTGTTGCAATTATACAATAACAGGTTGCTTTTGCAGTGAGAAAGGCATGGGAAAAGCGGGAGGGACTGATCCTTTGTACATGCACCAATTAGGAGCTCAGCTTTGCACTATGTATGAGTTAATTAACTAGAGTATAAATATTGGGTAAGCACAATTAATAAACGAAGCTCGTTGATCACTCATATTGAGTGCCCGTGTCTTCCCTCTGATGCGACAGTGGGACTTGTCTGGGTTAGGCACTTCCTCACACCAGCACGTCGCAATACTGTTCTGCATATCACTGAAGCCAGCACACAAATTCTGAGCATACCATATGAAAACACTAGTTTTAGGCTGCTGCTGGTTTATTTATTCTGTAGGTAGGGCTGTAAGTCTAACACAAACTATTGATTTCCTCAGTATAAGACCATCAAATTAAAGTCATACAGGAACATTAAGAGCCTTAAATTTGATAATGCACAGACTACAGCAATTCTTTAACTCTGTAACCACACTTGAACTGAAGACCATATATTAGACGTGACACACACACGCTATGTGTGACACAGACACGCTATATGTGACACAGACAGCTATGGTGTACCTCCTGCGTCAACCTGCAATGTGTAACTCAGAGGAAAGTCAAATTTCCTGATGCCTTTAGTAAGAGCAAATAAAAATCACTGCAAACCAAAAGGCTGAAGGAGGGAGGAAATATTTTCACTATTTTTACCTCTGAAGAGTGAGGATCAACATTCTCTGTGACACACCTGTCAACATAACAGTGCCGATTGTTTATGAATAAAAACGCTCATTGTAGGTTTGTATTCCTTTCCTCCATACGCACACATTTATCAAACTATCAGCCTCAATAGCAGTCAACAACAGCTAATTCTGTGAGACGATGATGTGGAATATAGGAAACATTAATCTTTCAAACCTGTTCCTTAATACTTTTCAGTATTTCCTCTATGTTCAGGACAGGTCTTTAGTATGTCTTTATTTTAGAAATCGCCATCATTTCTCTTTTCAAGATTTCTTAAGCAGAGGACAATGTTCCTCTCCCAAACTAAATCAGGGTAGTCACGACTGCTCTCTCTCACTGTTCTACCATTTTCTGCTACCAAAACTCAATCTTAAATTTACAGTGAAATGAGTCTGTCAATTTACACAATGACATGATAATATTTTATATTGTATTCTCTTTCAAAATGTAGCCATGTGTTGTATTTGGGTTATGAAGGCCCACTGCATATTAAGTAGATGCCCTTATTAAGTTGTCATGTATGACGTGTAGATCTTTCTCCCCAGAGGTTACAAGCAATTCAGAATCCAATAATGCATACAAGTAATTTTAAATTGCCCTTTCTACTTTAATTACCTTGCAAGCTAATTCCATGCTACAGCATGCTGTCTGGCAACTTAGCTCTTGCCAGTCTTTCAGAAGTGCACCTGACAATCACTCACGATATTCATTAATTCTGAGCCTTTTCAGAAAGCAATGGTAACATCTTATCCACTCCTCACCCAGGGCAGTGCTAGCATCCTGAATATAACTAGGCCTACTTTTAGTCTTCATCTTATTTTGGTATTTTCTGTAATTATTCTTAATTTCTATTCAATTTTTGCTGTTTTATTGTTACACTACAGAAGAAGCTGTTTATTGGTCATGTACCTTAATTCATGCCAAAATTCTCTCACCTTCTCTGTGATTTTCATGCTTTCTTAGTCTTTAGCTGTAAAAGACTCTGTTGGACATTTGTGACTGAAAAGGCAGGTTACACAATTATGCCCATTATGCCATTTTGTTTTACAAAAATTATTTTAAGGATAAATTCATAATTCAGACAGGCAATCTTGCCCTTACAATAGAAACACCAAGTAAGCACAGGAACAAAGGTCAAACAAGTAAAATTTGAAACCACAAACAAAAGCCTTTTTATTAAACTTTTATACATTTACTTTGGCTTTCCACTAGAATCTAAGCACACATGTGCTGCAAGGAGCATCTTGGAAAGATAAGAAATTGTATGCCTTTGTTGGTGCTAAGGAAACTTTCTTTGGAACAACATTAATAAGGCTCTTACATTGTAAACATAATTGTCTAAAAATCCTGTTTATTCTAACGGGTATCTCTTCTTGCATGTTCCTGCTACAGTTTGTTTGTTAACTTCTTTGGGTTTATTTGTAAGGGGTTTTGGTGTTGGTTCTCTTTTTATATGGCAGAGGGGCTTAGTAATATCTGTGACCTTGAGTTATACACATGAGCAAACAAGAGAGCCCAGTCCTGCAAGGCTGTTTATGCATTCTGAGATTGCTCCTTCTGAGAGGGGTGTCTCAAGGAAGACAGAAGCATGATGCGCATACCAAACCAAGTGCTTCATAATTTATTTACAGGGAAAAGGGGCATAAAAATTTGCTGAAGGGGAAAGAAAAATAAAGAATCTGACTTACCTTGTCTGTGTAGACGAAGAACAGAATCACAACAGTGAGTTCCAGCAGAAATATAATTAACAGCATGATAAAAAACTGTCAAGAGAAGAAGGGACGGGAAGAAACAAGAAGCAAAAACCATCAACATCTCTTTCAGCTTTTTCTGGGTGCACAGTTAAGTACATTCAACAGATCATGCAGCATGGGGAGTGGGAATCAAACAGAAATCAAGGTGCAAAGCTGTTGTGTTGCAGCAAAACAAAAGGCACACAACAGGCAGCAACTGAAAAAGCAAGTAAAAGGCTAGGCAGGAAACAGCAATATCTGCTGGGCACACTTATGGCTCATTTATAGCATTGAGTCCAGTAAAACATAAACCCCCATGTAGATCTGACCTTCCAGCAGGCCAGCACTCTGTTTGACTGCAAACCTTGAAGACTCTTCCCAGGCTGGGTTTTCTTTATTTTTTTTCCTTATTAGTTCTTTCCAAAAGAAATCCACAGCTTAGACTTCCCATTGCAAAAGAAGGTAGCTCGGTCTCTAAACCATAAAGTTAGAGCTCCTTTCAAGGGGAACTGTGGGAGAAGTGAAAGGCATACCAAAAAGCTTGAATACCAAGTTATCTTATGAGATGTTTTGGGTAGCTACACAAATCACCCATGGGTTTCAACTGAAAGGAGATGAGTTGTACTTAAGATATCAAAGCAAAGTCTGTCCATCTCTCCCCTCAGAAGGCATAGAACTGTCCAAAACACTGTAGTAAAAAATCTCAAAAGAGTGGATAAAAAAGTTTTAACATGGGGATTTCAGGTAGATTCTCTAAAGCCCTCTGCTCTGATCAACTTCAGAAAGAGGAATTGTTGGCAATGCAACATCTCTGAAAAATCATATTCCTCATTTTTATTAGGATGCTAGATGGGTCTGCATCAGCATCAACAAAGCAGTTGCATGGAATTTAGAACAAGTGCTATCGAACATTAAATGAATCTGAGTGTTGCAAAGATGGGTAAATATGAGTAGTTTTGGAAACTTTTTAGACTCAGGCAAAGGTCCTGCTCCCTGTAACACAAATTCCATACACTTAGCAGCCTGCAAAGGCTGGAATTCTAATTCAGAGCAACACTGACTTAATTGAAATTTCATCCTCAATAGAAAAAAAAACCAGTTATTGTCTGTTTAGCTTCCACCACAAGCCTCCTTACCTATGAAAATTTAATAGCTACAAAGCCTTGCCATAACTTCTTCACTGCCTGGTAAGTCAAAATTAAACCTTTCAACCTATGGATTTCTGTGATTGAATGGAGGGCAAAAGGTCAAGAAGAGGAAAATATCTTTCTCCACTAGTACAATTACTGTCTACAAAATTCATTGCATTTCACCCTATGAGTCTTAAAAGTTTATTTTCAAATCATTATAACTAGTATCTTCACACCTGCCTGACCCTAACACGGGATCCTATTAGTGCCCAGCTTTGCATCACAGAACTCATTCACACTCGTGATCCAAGCTGATTTCCATGTCGTTACCATCCAACAGTGACCTTCTGCATGGCCTTGCAAACCAGTCTTAGTGCAGCTTTCTTATTTTTTACATTTATGCTTTTATCCTGCTGCATACCATTAATTGAAACAGGATAAAGCATATCGCTCTTTGCAAAGATGCAGGCACTTTGCTGCATTTTATTTGTCTGTGGAGTACTTTTTTGCTCATCCATAAAGTATGCACATTTTGGAAAAGTAAGCATGCAAACACCACTGTCTCCGTGTGCAATTCACTGGCATAGCTTGGATTACATCAGGCAATTTCTAGAACAAAGGAAGGACTCGTACCCATTATAAACAGTGATCAGCATTTCCTACCACAGGACCCCCATTTCATCTGCTTATGATTTTGCCAAAGCTTAATTGTCTATGCTTATTATTCTGAGCTCATTTCTGTCTAAAGGATAAAAGCTTTTGGAAGAATTTAAAAAAATAGCACCTCAATGTCCAGGTTAAATTTCTCATGGTTTAATCTGAAATCCTCCTACACTTTGGTGTTTAGAGCAGTGATCTGAAACAAAATGCAGCTTTATTTTCAGGAATGTGCCTTGTGCCTAACCCAACTATGACAGGATTTTTGTGGGAAAGTTATTAGCCTTGAAAAAACTGCATTTCACACATTCAGTAGAGATGAGAGGGCTCAGCAGTTAAAACCTTTAAAGTCTACAAGCACAAAAAGCCTACTCACATCCTTCCCACAGCTCATATATGACCATTCAAACCATTCCAGAGAGCATCTTCTCCCTTCTTGTGGTGCCCACACACACATGTAGTGACTTTCTGCCATCCCTCAGAGCCAATGGCCTTCAGTCCCACTTCACAGGACATGATCTGGAACAGCAGGGCCAGGAACTGGAGTTGCGAATCTGTTTTTCCTGTGGTCTCAAGAAAGCACTTCAAATAAACCATATTTATCATCCCACTCTAAAGAAGAACTCTACCTGAACCCAACGCAATATGTGAAAATTGAGGCTTCAGACTGATCTGGCTACAAAGCATAGCCTGCACACTTCAACATATCTTCTAATCCAACAGTCTATTCCTATCGCACCTTCCCACAAAAGTTCACTTTCTGTCCCATCTGTGATAATTAGAGGCATGGTTTAGTGGTGGCTGTGGCACTGGCAGTGTTGGCTGTAATGTTTGGACTTGACCATCTTAAAGGTATTTTCTAATCCAAACGATTCTGTGGTTCTAGGATTCAAATTTAAAAGAGAGAAACATAAGCCCACTGAAGGCTCAGAGCACCTAAACTCCCACCACATCTACTGGAAACTCTCACAGCTCCTTTTCAAATGCATTCTCTCACTGTGGTGATACAAATAAGAATAAAAATGAGTTGTGTTTTGGTTCATTGGGGCTGCAGGCTGTTGGCATAATGAAGATTTATGCATGGAGAAATAACAATCCCAAGGCAATGCATTCATGTAAAACTCCATAAAAAAATTAATCTGACCTTGTACAGAGAGATGCTTTACCACACTACTTGTCAAATAGTGAGATGCAACCTCGTAGAGGTTCACTGGAGAGGTACCTATCACATAGCTTTTCATAAATTAGGCCTGAAATAACCCCACAGAAGTTTTGATGAGAAGGGAAGTAAGGTGACATCTTTCTGTCTAACTGCCATTTCCAACCCCTAAGAAAACTAAAGCCAGTTTCTCAGCAGTGTGCTCTATATTCTACCAAATCCATGACTTTCCCATAGATCCCCATTACAGGAGCAGAGAAAAAGAAGTATGCAATTGCTACCAAGCCTACCTCCTAGCTATGTCACCCTCCTAGTGTCAGAGAGAAAAAATTATTAGAGAAGAGGAGGTTTCATCTTGCAACTCCATCTCCATTTTGTGTACTAGGCTTTTGACCCACTAGTTCTGGTTCCCTTCATCCAGCCTCTTAATGTGATGAGAGAATCAAGAACTGCTCCCTGTGTACCTCACTCAATGCAATCTCCATCATGGCTCACCAAGGCACACAGCAACAAGTTGTTTATGTTTTCTTCCCAAACAAGCAAGATTCTCTGATTTCTCAGATGTTATAGACACTTGGCTCTCTGCATGATGACTAAGCAACACATAATTACACAGAATCGTGTCTTTTGCTTCCCTACTGCCCCTCTTCCCAAATCTTCTCAATAGTTTGATCAACTTTGTTCAAATTCATCATCTCTCCATATCGAGAATAGCTGGTTTTTGCATAGTGTCTCAAAGACAAAAGTGACCACTTATTATGAAAAACAATCTGTGGTCATTTTATTTAGCCTCCTAACATTTTGCTCTGATACTAAATATGGTATAACCAATGTCAAAATTGAGAATGGTGTGTTTAGACTGATCCCTCTTAGTTTGATGGAAGTCTGCCTCAGAAGACAGTAAGATCTCAGTGTGACATACTTTCTTCTCAACTTAGAAAATGTTAGGGGAAAAAAGTTCCTTGCAAAGTATTATTCAAATCCTCTTCCACAAACAGCATAAAAGTAGCAAGATCACCCAAAAGCCATCAGTCTCTTCGGAAGACTGACACACTCCAAAACACTTTTCAATTTGTTTAGAACAGCCTACAAGCTAGTATGACATACCTAAGAAATTGGACAAACATTTAAAGTCAGGTCATGCTGTGTTCCATCACTGTTAATCTATCTGCAAGGGGGGCACTTAGCTTCTTTTCTGACAGAGACAGTATAAAGTAAAACATATGAGCAGGTATGTTGCTCCTGTGAAAGTGCTGCAGGAAGCTTATCACAGACTCACATAATGTTAAGGGTTGGAAGTGACCTCAGCAGATCATCTAGTCCACACCCCCCCCACCACCCCAGAGCAGGGCCACTTAGAGGAGGTCATGCAGGAACTCGTCCAGGTGGATTTTGAATGTCTCCAGAGAAGAAGACTCCACAAATTTCACAGAACAAAAACTGATATGGTACAGACTTTACCAGCATCCAAAACCCACTTAGGCAGCCTGTTCCAGTGCTGTCACCTTCACAGTGAAGAAATTTTTCCTTGTATTTCTTTGGTACCTGTTGTGTTCCAGCTTCTACCCATTGCCCCTTGTCCTATAATTGGATATCACTGAGAAAAGCCTGTCTCCATCCTCCTGACAACTAGCTTGCAGCATCTCTCTGGATGAAGAACTTACAGGCAATCTTTCATCTGATAAGTCCTCACTGATCACATTTAATTTCAGGTTCACATTTCATTTCTTAATTAAGAAGTACTATAGGCAGAAGAATTTTGAGAGAATCAGTAGGGCTAAAATTGTTGATCTTCCAAGAGAACACTAACTTTACAGCCCAGGAGAGATTTTTAATATGTCTGCCTGGTTTTAATGTGTACATTTTGGTCTTCAAGAATAGTCTTGTTATAGCTGCTAGAAGACAGAGTCTCTTGGAGTCACAGAAACATGTAGGTTGCCAATGATCTGGGGATCATTTGGTTCAAGCCCTCATTAAGAACAGAGTCAACTAGATGAAGGTGTGCAGAGCTATGCCCAGGCACCCTCTGAGCATCTCTAGGCTACCCACGGCTTCCCTAGACTCCTTTTTCAAATACTTGACCATTTTCATATCAACCAAAATATTCCTAATTGGAATTTCCCTTGTTTTAACTTGTGTCTTGCTCGATCCCTGGGAATCCTTCCAAAAGCTATGTTTTATTTATACACTACCGTAAGATTGTTTTACCATGACTTAGGTCTAAACTCTCTATCAAAAGGAATCTTTATTTAATTGATATTTAGAGTATAAGTTGATATGAAGAGAAACACTATTAAAAAAAAAAATCACATCACACTCTGCACATAACCCTCTCTGTAGGGATAGTATCTCAGTATTGAAGGTGTAAACAGTATCTCTCATTTGAATAAATAAGGTCAAACCTTTATCTACAAACTCAGAGCTCCACTAAAGTAAAAAAAACTAGTGGATTTTGTAGCAAACACACTTCACCAACCTGCCTGAAAATTAAGAACTTTCCTCCAACTTCATATGCTTTATTATTTTCCTGATCTCTTATAATAAAATAAATTATTTATATTGAAATAATATCTGCTAGACTGAGTGGAGATGTCAATGCCAACTATGGTTGGCATTGTCAAAATCTTCTATCTTCCCCACAGAACTGTAGCATCCCCATGCCTAACCAAATTAAAACACATGCATCAATAAACTCAGATACACAAAGATGGTAACACTGTCAGACATCTCGAGTGCTAGAAACTCTTGTCAAATTTACTGCAGATTCCACACTATCCATAGGTGGCTTGATGTTTTGCCAAAGTTAAAATCAAAGTAAAGATTCCCCCTGAGATACTGGAAAAGAGAATTGCAGGTACTAGAGAACAACCTGCTCTTTATAGGGCTCTTATACCTGCTTTCAGTTACCAATGCTTGCCAGCGTTGGCCATGGATTTCTAAGCACAGCAATATGAAGATCATCTCTAAGCACTTTAAAAGATTTCACAGAAGGGATTTTTTTATTACATATTGGTACATGACTTTTACAGAACAAAAACTGATATGGTACAGACTTTACCAGCACTCAAAAAGAAAAAAAAAATTAAACTTTCTTCCACTTTTGAAAGAAGATGTGTTTAATGTCTCACTAGTTCTCACAAGAAGTTTGATTTAACATAATTCCCCAAAGGCATTTTGATATATTAACAGGGAGTAGGAACATTATGAAAGGCTCACTTTGTTTTTTTTTCAAATTTTCTTTGATTTTCTTTTCCAAGGAACTGAACAAGGAGAGAAGAAGTGAAGAAAAAGTGCAATGGGAATTGTGCTTGCATCTTAGAGATGCCTTCTTCTGCAGCCCAGAAGACTTGTACAGAAAAAGACAGAGAAATGAATGAGAAATGACAGGACAATGCTCAGACAGTAACAATAACTGGAATTACAATCAATAAAACCCCAGTGTATTGATCCAGCACATGAACTTCACAATAGAAGGGAAAGGGCAGCTTGCTTCCATCAATTTCCACCACAGTAGATTCTGATTCTACATCTCAGTACCAAGGTTTCTGCAGAAACTCGGTTTGAACCCTCCTTTTGTTAGTTCTATACAATTGCTCCAACCTACACACTTTGCAGCACCATGCATACTTCCTTTCTCCCCATAGTATTTAGACTTCTTGAATATTTGTAGACTTATGTCTATATGCAGTGCATATTTAGCTCTTTTAATACTTTCATGGAAGTAAATCTCTTTAGTCGTCTGATCTTTTTTTTCTTTTCCCTAGCACAAAAATGATAAGTTTGCTCATAAACTGTAAAAAGGCAGTAATGTATACGAGCAAATTTATGAACAGAAACTGCATTATTAAAATGGCATGTATCTAAATTTGGATCATCAGCTATTATTCTCTAAAAGCCTTAGTAGTTAATTCAGTGTGATTGTGACAAAGTCGTGCATGCTTTATGCCTGCTGGATATATAGTACAGCTCTGTTTGTGTTTTAACTATATTTTTTATAAATGTGCAAAAACTGCTGATCAATAAAGCTAAAGAAATCTGCAGTAATTATTTCTGGGAAGATATACAACATATGCAGTTTTAACATATTAACAGTGTTTTATTTTAGTCTCATTACTGCTTTTAGTCGGAATTAGTCTTCCTGCATTAGCAAGAGTTGAGACTTGACATTCCCATACTATGTGACACAGGACTTAAACCAGCATTTTCTGGCATTTCTAGTCATTTTTCATCTTTTCTAAAAATTGAATCAAAATCAGTGAAGTGCCATCAAATATTAGTCAGGTATGGTTCTCACATCACAACAGTAAGTGGGCATAGCTCCTTTTAAAAGATCACAGATATTCTTTCTTAGTAGAAATAAAGGTCTCGCTGCCCTTTATGTTATGCTTGCAGAAGAGATGACACAACCCTTAAAGAGAGTCAAAGGTGTGATATGATCTGGTGTTAGTCTTTATCATTGTCAAGACAGAAACTCATCCCACTTGTGAAGTACAATGTGGGTCAAGAAAAACTAAAACATTACAGTAGGTCTGGCAAGTCCCTGTACCACTCCATTAACAACAAAACAGTTGCCTGAGTCCATCTAACGTAGTTAATGAAAATGGAAAATACAACTAGAAGGCTTTGGCTTGGAGTTAATCCCGTATTTTCCATCTATGGTAAAGACATGCAAAGTAATTTGGTGTCTGAACTTACACCTTTTACTCAGACTTTAACATCACCTATGTACTTAGAAAATGGAGCTTCTTTCTGCATCTGCTATCCCCAGGATATTTCCCATCATGTGGAGCTCAAGATGAAACACAATAAGACAGCTCGGTGCCCCAAGAGTGCGAGAGCAGGGGAAGAGGTCCCCACACAGCTTGCCTGGGGAGGCAGCAAGGTGGTTTGAGCCTTCCTGCTCACACCAAACATCTGTCTGAACCCAAGTGCTGGGCAGATTGACAGAAGTTCCCTCAAGATGATGAGGGCAAATAATATGACCATGCTGGTTAGCTGACTGATGTTGAGCTGAAGGAGAAAAATGACTCTGAAATTCTGCAGTTCTCCTGTTCCATGTACTTCCAAACCCTAAGCTTGCAATGTGACCCTCACCTGATAACAATAGAAAATTTCTCTTATTTCCAAGACTCTCAAAGTCACATCTAGAAAGTGCACCACATGTGGAAGTAAAAGAAATGGTGAGAAGCAGATCGTCAAGATGAGAAAAAAAAGGACAAAGCAGATTATTTAGATTATTTACTATATAATTAATATAATATATATTAATAGTATATATTATTTATTAGTAGATTATTTAAATTCTACTGACAGTTTCAATCCCAGTTCACTGTTTCCAAATGTGCTACACAGAGGCAGCTGCATCAGGTGCACATTGGTCAGTCTTGCAGTAGCTTAAAAAATAAACAGCAAGTCAGTTTGGTTTACCTAATTCTGGCTTTTAGCTGGTAATATTCTTCTGTTGGAGAACTGAAATGTCAATAGCATCAAATCAACTCTATACACCTTGTATAGGTATCACTGACTTAACACAAGCTAACAAGAGTTAATTTTTTTTGTGGCTCAAGTAATCTTAATCCTTAAAGAAAAAAAAGTCTGTTCTTTTCTTTAAGAAGCAGTGTTAAGCTGGCTAAAATAGCAAATTAATGATTTGGAATATAAGCACACATGCTGCTTTGGTAAGCTGTTCTACCTGAGGACATAAGTTTTTTGTTAGGAAAAAAAAATTCAAATGTTATGCTCAAAAGTGACATGAATATCTGGGCTGTCAAGGAGAACACGGGTTGTCTGCCCTTTACTTCCAAAATGAGACTCATTCTGTTGCCTACCACATCTTGCAGTTACCTGTCTGCATCCATCTGAGATTGCAGAAAAAAGTCAAAATCAGCAGAGGTGGTCTTATAGATCAGCTACAAACACAGCTATCCAGAGACTGCAAGCCGTGGCAGAAAACAGACTTCCTTAAAAGTGTTTGCCTAACCACCATGTAGTCTAACGCTCTGCTCTTCCACTATGAAGTTCATCAGATTACTTAATTGTCCTGGTGATTCAGTGTGCAGTGAGGTATCTGTGACACACCTCAAATCCTCACAGACAGTATCAGGGCAAAATGAGCTTAGTTTCTGGGTCTCCTTTTGAAAGGGCTCAAAGCCCAAGTTCCTTTTCAAAAAACTCTGATTTGGTTAAATGCTGACAGAGAAAATGTGGTGAGGGAGGCTTTCTAAGTGATAAGAGATCTTGAGTCTGCATAGACTGTCAGAGAAGCTGATCTTTCTAATACCCAGCTAACAACTACTAGTTAACAGATTAATCAACCAGGAGTTAGGAACTCGGAAACACTAATAGACAGATAGATTAAGCCTTCAACTGCTGTAAATTAGTATAGCTCTACTGAGTCCTGCACAAAATGTTGTCACACTGCTGGACTGCCACACAGAAGCATCTTGGCAATACAGAAAGGAATGCGAACATCAGGAAAAGGTTCTCCACCAAGAGGATGGTCAGCCTTTGGAACAGGGTCTGTACGCCTGTCAGAGTTCAAGGAGTGTCTGGAGGATGCTCTGGAGGAACATAGTTTAGGTTTAGGTAGTCCTGCAAGAAGCAGTGAGTTGGACTCAATGATTGTTACAAGTCCCTCACAACTTGAGATAGTTTATGATTCTGTAGCTCAAGATATATCAACCACTAGTGCTATTGCATCGGTCTACATCAGAAAAAGAAATACTACTTCCCACACATTGAACCTAGGCTCAAGTCTAAAAACAACTTTAGTCTTTTTCTCCTCTGTTCCCAGCTCCTTTGATTAACTGCTGCCAGAGCTGAAGAAAAAAAGGGAGGGAGCAAAGGACTCCAACAGGTCCTATCCACTCTTGAGTTTCAGTATTAGCCAAGCAGAAGGATCTAAAAACTGAAAGGCAGTGAGAAGCAGCCTCTTAATAATAAAGGAGCAACAACAAAATCAGGGGAGTTTGGTCCTTAGTACTTACAGTTCAAACAGGTAGAAAGGTAGAGCTTTCATCTGTCACACAGTACTGCATAGAGAAGTGTTATACATGATGTATAATGCTCTCAGGCTGTGTACTTGGTATGTTCCTGATCTTCTCATCACTTGCTTGCTGCTGTGACTGCAGCCACAACCTCCCTGATTTTGCTACTTGAATTGCTAAAAGAACACAAGCTCATGTGCTAAGTAGGAATGAGAATCTACTGTTTCATCTGTAGTATTAAATTACTGAGATGAAGTAATTCACGTTTCTTTCCTATTTAGTTGCTTTCAAATAAATTCCCTATCACAGCTCAAAAACATCATGGGCGCTCATTTTCCCCCTGGACTATTCCATAAATAAGAGTTGTTTGATGTCTGGAGAGTCATTCAGGTACATTTATAGTATCATCTCTTTTCCACAGTTGGGCCTGACCTAATATCAAGGTCTAATTCTGATCTTATTCATTCCAGCAACTGTGATGAACTCTTCGCTTATTAACATGAGGTTCTCATTGAAATTAAACTGAACACTCAGATCGGTCTGCTAGTGATTATTTTCTTTCCCTTTCTCATTAATCATTGTTTCAGCTTTTCTACAACAAAAATAAATGAATGAAAAGGGTTTATCCACAAATCAGAGGAAGGAGGCTATATATCCAAGCCAACTTCTAACTTAACCAACCCTTGATCTGATGGAACATACCCAACCTTGGTGTTTTATGAGAATGTAGCTGGCTTTGGAAAATCACCAAAGAACTGGCATTTTCTCTACTTCAAGTCTTTCCCCCTTTTTAATATATCCCTGTATGGGCAATATGTGATGAAGGATCCCCTATGCCAACTCAGGGCCTTTTTTTAAGGCCTTAAGGTCTACAAGCAAGACTCATTCTCTATCTATGCTTTTGATTGGATTTTTGGCCACATTACACATTGAACCAGGAGAAGAATGTGTTTCTTGTATCAAATCTTTGGAGAAAAAACCCTCAAAATGTCACAAAATGAGAAAGTGAAACAAAGAACTGTCTTTGAATCCTATTTCCTTCTAGGATATGGGTTAGTATTTAAGTTGCAAATGTTTGAAAATATGGTATCTATAACATGGCTGCTGCAAAAAACAAGTGGATGTAAAACTCCTTCCTTCACAAAGGGCCTGATACTGTTTTTTACCAGTAACTATTATTATGCATTAGAGCATGTTTAGATGCCCTTTCTGGCAGCTTCCCTTAATGTCCTTTTCCCATTTAACTAAAGGTAAAGTTGCCATTCAGCTGATTGGCTCAGCTGGGCCAGCCTGCAGTGGGGCTCAGGGAAAGCAGTTCGTTATGCCAATTAGACACTTCAAGAAATTAAAAAATTGAGAACTAACTTTGATTTGGTATATTTATGTATCATTTGGACATGACACGTCTAATGAAAGAAATAAGTTTCCATTGTTAGCATAGAAACATGGACTAAGTACTTCTTAAAGGTCATTGTAACTCACATGACAGCTAGACATGTTTAGTTCCAATCAGAGAAAAAATGACAAAGGCACCGAGTTGAGACTTAGACAATTTGGGTTCGCTTCATAGCTTTCCCACAATCTCCCAGTGCAACCTATGCAAGGCACTTAGTTTCACTTCACTGCAGCTCCCCATCTGTCTAATGAGGATAATAATCCTTTCCATTTGTCTTCTCTATTTAAATGGTAAACTCTACTGGTCAGGGACCTCCTCTTACCAGGAGTTATCCAGAACAAGCAGTCTGATCTCATGGGCTGCCCACAGGGGATACTGTAGTACAGACAATAAACAACATAATCCAGCATGGTTTAATGACTAGAGCTGAGATTTTTAACCTGGACTATAACAACCTTTTTCAATGCAAGCATACAAATACAGATTTCTGCTAAACATGTATGAAAGGCTAAAATTCAAGCAATCTTAAGCAATTAACCTAAAAGACAACACTTACACAGACACTTAAGGATCACTTAGGTCAACATTTGAGCATGAAAGAGAAAAAAGTACTTAATCAGGCATAAATTTCTTTAGCATAGAGCAATGGCTTGGGCACATGTACACTCAGCACCTGCCTGAAGTCAGTACTATGATAAAGTCATCACAGCTGATAGTGCTGGAGTGGCACAGCAAGCTAGTGCCTTATCTTCTGCAAGGACTTGTCCTCCCTGACAAGCACGTGTATTGTCATGGGGTTAAGAGCACTCAAGCTAAATGTTTTGCTAAAATTCTGGAAGATAACAGGTACAGCTAATAGCTCTGATGGACATTAGAACTATAACACATTTGCAAAAAGGAAGAGAGCAAAAATAGATTTCTGATTTTGTTTCAAGATAGGAAGTTTGAAGTACAGCTAGATGATCCTGCAACACAGGATTGAGTACCCATGAAAAAACACCAAGTCCATAAATTAACTTTCTCAAGTCAGAAAGATAGCTCATTATCTCTGTCACCTACTCAGTACAGGGACTCAACCCATCAGAACAACACTGTCATTTTCTAATTACAGCTGAGCCTGTAGCAGAGGGACCTCTTTTAAACAATCTTGAGCAACAAGAAATGTCAAAGGAATCTTACTGAAGCAAGAAAGTATTGCTTGCCTGCTTCACTCAGCAATTTGCATTTACATTCAGATGCAAGATTACATAAGCTGGGTTGTTGCACACAGCTATGCAAAAATCTCATTGACAAATTAAACTCTACTAGGTCAACCTCTTTTCTCCATCTGTCCTTTGCTACTTAAAACACTTTGTTGGTCTGTCTTTCAAAAGCCATTGGTAAGTGCTGGAGGTAAGGGATGATTATCGTTTACACTTAACATCAGAGCAGCCTTATACCAAAGAGCTTACAAGTTTGCTCTGACAACCCAATACAAATGTCGTATGTGAAGAACACAAAGATACAGGATCAGAGTCTCATCTGCTCTGCAAACTAGTGTATGAAATATAAATAGACTGAAATGCCTCTTTGATACTGCTCATTTCTCATTCACTCAAGCAGACTCCTCAGGAAATCTCATCCCTTACCACNCCAGCAGCGCAGGGGATGAGGAATGGGGGGTTGCAGTCAGTTCATTACAGATGGACTTTGCCGCTGCTGCTCCTCAGGGGGAGGCCTCCTCACCCTTCCCACTGCTGCACTGTGGGGTCCCTCCCCACGGGAGACAGTCCCTCAGGAACTTCTCCAGCGTGGCTCCTTCCCATGGGCCGCAGCTCCTCACCAACTGCTCCGGCATGGGCCCTGCCACGGGGCAGCTCCTCACACTTCCTCTCAGCCCATTTTAGGATCCCAGCAGTGCTCCATGCCTCCATCCTCCAAATCACTCATCCCAATAACAGCAGCACATCCTTCCCCAGCTTGTAACTGACACATCTTTTCCTCTTTCTTCTGCCCTAAGAACACATTTGATACTCACCAAGTCCCTTCATTCAAGCATGAATTTTACTACCTCTGTTACTGGAGCTGACCAAAATCAAATGTCTCAGTCCTGAACCTTAAAGCAGTATTTCAAACGCTAGTCAAACAGAACAAGTAGTCTGGGGGATAAAAGACTAAGAAGAAACACAATAAGGCTTAGCTCTCAGAAACAGACACTCCTACCACTATCCATATCCCTTCTAAACAAGACAGGCTCAACAGAGGAAGTCACAAGAGCTCAAAAACCTCACTGACCCTTAACATAAGTAAGTACTAATGCACATTGTGCAAAGTTACGCTAGGCTACACAAAGTGAATTCAACCTAGACTAACAAAACTGGATTGCAACCCTCTGTAGTTGGGCTTATACAGAATTAAATTAGCTGTAACCAGCTCTAACATAACTCAGTTTTAAAGAAAATTGAGTAAAATGGAGACCACACTGAATAGCTACGGTACACAAATGCAAGGGTGAAATGCTGGTACCAAATCAGATCAAGTCTCCCAATTCTCCCATGCAAAGAGTTCCTAAATGAATTTGGATTGCTTTGCATTGCGTAACTTGATCCATCAAGTACAATCCTTACACGATACACTGAAGGGCATTAGATGTATTGTACTGTAAAGTAGGAGTATAGTACTGTACAGTGTATCTTATGAGAAGCAGTACCAGCAAATATTTGCAGCTTCCTAAAAGGGAGGGTTGGCCAAGTATCTTCACTCAAGCTGTAGAAATTATGGCTGATCAAGGGAGATTTTGCCCTAGTCAAAAGGAGCACTGAGGGCCAACAAAATATATGAACTAAAAGACAGAAAACTCTTCCAGCACTGAGGACTGACTGCCAGATACTGACCTGATCCTGACACACAAAATGACACCTCTCTGCTCATCAGACCTGAGCTGGGGCTCTCATCAAAAAGCACAAATCAGGTGATCAATTTTGCACATACAAGCTATACCATTAGACTCAGCACCCACTGGACTCCTGCTGCATTGCCATTGAACCTGCGATCCAATAATTACATCTGTCTGGACAGTCGGGTCTTCCAGAAAGCAGGCATTTATGAGATTGTTAAAACTGTCAAGGACTTTCAGCCTCAGGTTCTGACTTCAGCCTTCCCAGTGTCAATTTCCACTCACAAAAATCACCTTTATTTCAATGTATGTTGTTGATTTTAGTTGTAAACCACCTACCTACCACATAAATAGCCCTCAGTAGCCTAGACTGACTAGTCCTGACTTTTACTGGTTAAAAATCAACAGAAATAACTGATTAAGTCAGGGGTCTGCAAAGAGTGCTCTACTGAGGCTTGGAGTCTCACAATCACTTGAAGATTTTTATAGGGGGCACTTTTCTAGGGGACATTTTTCTTGTGGGCTCTGTGCCTCAACTCATTCTGTAGTTCCCAGAGGAGCAAAATGAATATGTGAAGCAGTGAGGGACAGCTTTTTACAAAATCATGAACTTGGCAAACTAAACCTTCACTTTGCTCTGAGGTTTGCCTAACCTCATAGTGAAGTCCTGGACTCAAGCAGAAAGATCCCCTCACTTCCCCATCCTCAGCTGAACAAGACTCAAAATATATGCCAACACCAACTAGAGCAGACACTTGCTGCTTGTAAAGTCCATCTTTAAGTTTAATCAAATTATATTTTGACAAAATACACCAGGGATGTGACTCAAGCCTCTGTTAAATCATGGACAGCTGGCACCTTATTACTCTTTGATTTCACAGCAGTCTCCTTGTGCTTTCTGACATCTCAGCCTTTTGAAAGTTAATGATTGGCAAAACCAGCACTGACAAACATGAAGGACTTCATTTCCAATTTAAACCAAAATCAACCTCTTTACAATGTTTCCTGCCTGCATTGATCTATCTGCCCAAGACTTCAGAGCACTCGTCCTGTCAGAGTAGATGTGTAGCAGATAGTTAACTAAAAAGTAATTCAAAGGTACACTGAAAATGATACCTTCACAACCCCCTCCCTCTTCGCTGAAAGGTTCAAGGAAACCCACAGCACCACTACCCATTCCCTTCTTTACAAGGCTCATGCTCCAAAAACAGGTTAAAAACACGGTCAGGAATGATTTAGCAGCTCCTTAGAGCTATCAAAGGTTGACTGAAACTTTACTCATGTCTCATCTATGTCAAGTGGGTAACTTCTGTTGAAATACAGGACACTGTAACATGCATTGGAACAGCATCATCACGATAAGACAGCAAACACTGTGCATGGTGGTTTTATACTCACGCTCAGCAGGAGGCACTTGTTTTCTTTGATGGCACCTATGCAGCCCACGAAGCCAATGATCATGACAAATGTCCCTGTGACGATCAGCAGGTTGGCAGCTGACAGGGACGGAAAAGATGAGGAGAGGGTGGCAAAGTTCCCTTGGGTAACTGCCAGCCAGATGCCTACTCCAAGGATTCCACAGCCTCCCAACTGGGAAAATAAAGAGAAACAAAGAAACTCGGTTATTGTATCCAAGTAAACCAAGATATTAATTCATATCAATATGACAGTGGTAGAACAGCTCTGCTGGGGTAAACCAGTAGCCACACCTAACAAGAAGTGATGTCTCCCTATGACACTTTCAGCAGGGAAAACAAAGGAGAAAGGAAAAAAAAATAATGAGAGGGAACTAACCCATCAGTAAGATACAACACCCAAGAAAAAGACTTAGATTTCCAAAATCCAAGACATGATTTCTAATATCAGGTCTCTTTCTCTCTAGTGAACAAGCAAACTCTGAGAAATTTACAAAGATTCAGATCTCAAAGGGATCAAAAAAAAAAATTTATACCCTATTTAGGTACCTCAGAGAGCTGCCCAGAATGGCTGAAGCACTTTTGATCTCTGCTTCTTCCCATCCCAATACACCATCTCCCATCCCTAGCACATGCTGTAAACAAATCTTGCCAGAGCATGACCTGGTAGGACACCTCACATCTCCTCTTAATTAGTTCTTTTCCAAGGTCCAATCTACCTTGGAAGATAGAGTGTAAAGGGTACAGAGAAGGAGGAAGAATCCTCCCGTAACATTAAGAAAACCCAAAATGATGTTTACCTCTAATGTGGCCACTGCTTTGGTAATTCAGTCCTCAGAAGAGCATTTGGCTTGTTTAGGAAAAGTTTGGGAGGAACAACAGTACAAGCTTACCAGGCATGTGAGCAAGGGGAAGGGAGAATGCCAGTGCAGACAGCAGCCACCACAAAAATGGAACATTTACAATTATTATTTACACAAGGATCTTTTTCAAAAATGCAAACATTGGCCAGCATGCTGCTTATAATTGCAAGAAATCCTGCAGAATTGTAACAATCTGAGTAAAGCTGAGCAATTAAATAGAATTAAACCAACGGGGATTTTGAATTATTATACAGTCACACAGTAGAGCATCACTTAGGTTTCTTTCTTTCCTGCTCTCCCTTTAAAGTAACCAATTTTATTGAGTTTTGTAATTGCACTTTATTATCCAAATCAATTAAAGGCTAGGCAAGAAATTGTGTTCATAGAGTAAGCCAGACATAGGAGCATATCAATTAAATGTCTGCATAAAGTGGATAAACATAAGGCAGCTCATGAACCAAGGAAGGAAAAAGGCAGAGCTAATCTTGAGGCAGAGCTAAACTTCAGAAATGAAACATGAAAGACACACACAAAAGCAAAAGCATTTTCTTATACTAAGTGCTACATTTGCCTCTGCATGCCACTGAATTCCCCCTCAACAAGGGAAAATGAAAATGACTGTGTCTCAAGGCAGGACTCCTCACCTCAGTTGCAAACCAGTCTGTTTTGTTTAGAACTAAGGAGCCAATCGATACCTCATTGTCATGTACCTCAGCTGTCTCTGCCTGTAGGTTTTCACTGACCGAAGGCAGGCTTCAGGCCACAGGGACTCCAATCATTTCATTCAGCAGCCTTTGCATATATAAGCATCTCACAGCACCATATTCACCCTATATCAAAATACCCTTACAAGTGCCACACAGGGACTGTCCACACCCCGACATACACACTGGCAATATCTCCTCTCCTCTGTGCCCACCTATGGACCATCATCTTTAACATGGTCTAAAACAATTGAAGAATAACCAGGGCAGAGAAGGGAGGTGAATACTTAAAGAAGGGGATCCATAGAAAATCATTTAGGGTAACTGAGGGGATAGAAACAAAAGCAAAACAAAAACACTGCCCAGGGTAAAAAAAAATACAGGGGTAAAAAAAAAAAAAAAAAGAGAGAGAGAGAGAGAATAAAAGGAATCAGTTCCCTAAAATGGGAATAAAATTCTGAAAGTCTACTGGACTACAGAACAGCATCAAGGGAGAGGTGGTGGACACCTAAGCCAAAACAAGACTGGTCAGAGCACTGAAATACAGTCAGGAACAGCACTAAATGGGATGAGCAATGTGACAAAGCACAACAGCACTTCTGCTCTGCATCGTGGCGGATGCAGGCAGAGAAACTTCACAAAAGGCCCAATTAAGCCTAACAAAGGAATATGCCAGCAGCAGCAGAGGCATCACCTTGCATTATGTTTAGCTATCATCTTCAGTTATTTGTCTGAAGCAATTCAACAGCACAAATAAGAGGCAGTTTTTTTCATCACCTTTCACACTCCTCCTGTGGCTACACTGCTGTGGGTGATGCTGGTACCTACAACTATCACTTATATTATGGGTGGTGGGCCTCACTGAGGATGCTGCCGCACTCAGTAAAGGCAAGACCTGTGTGTCTGCTTCTCCATCACACAATCAATTCATTATGATATATGACATAGAACACTTGACACATTGTTGCCCATAGGATATCCGATTCCATCGTCTTACCCATTTGAAGTTACTTTTGTCTGCAAAAACTGGGAATTCACCAGTGGCACAAAACAGCACAAAATGAGGAGATGGTTCCTGCAAAATGCTGCAACTGGCTGTATTCACTTAGATCAGGGCTGAATATTTCAGGTCAGTTGGTCAGCAAGAGTTTCTCACTACATTGCCCTCGATTCAGAGATGCTCTAATATACATCAGACTCTACCAGCTCATTATCTTGCTATTTTTGAATGGATAATGCTCAGCTCTTCCTTAGCTTGATTAACCAAACCGTAAAATGCATAAAGGAATCCTTTGAGCATGAAACTATCTGGCTCAAACTGGATTTCACAAAGTGCTGCTTTGGAAATGTCAGCACACACACTGAGGGCTGCTTCACCTTAGCTCAGCCTTGTTCTTTTTCCCACGTCAAAATACTCCCTCATGGTCCTTGAATAAAGTCACTAAGCTGTCACACCAGGCCCTGGGAAACAGAAGCTGCCCTTAACTTGAGTCTAAACTCCTCTTTAAATTCTCCAAAGCAGCACACCCCTAAGTCTCTGACCAATAACACTCCAGCACCTGGTTAAAGAAATGCTTATGAGAACTAAGATTGACCCAGACAGTCACAGAAGCCTTTCCAATAATAGCTGAATATTTTCTGCTCCCAAATATTAAAAAAAAACCTCACTTCCCACCCTCCATTCTGAACTCAACAGTAGCATAATTCCCAGGCTAAGATCCACAGATCAGAGAGAGATCACGTTTATTTATTCTGGACCAGAGCAAACAGAAAACTGTTATAATTGGTTCTGTGCAGCAGTTTTGATTTCTTCATCTTAGTAGCTAAAGAGGTGCTAAGTTACAGATAATTTTACTTAGTTATTTATGATGTTCCCTTTCCTCCACTTTTTCTTTCCTTATCCCATCCCCAAACTCCAGTCTTTGTGCCAAACAGTCAGAAGTGGAGTGATGACATGATAAGCCTTGACAGCTTTCAGGGCTTGCCAAGATGTGAAATCAAACAAAACTAAACTCATTAACAGGGCTACCCTTGACAATTTGAGTGCTTCCATGCAAATAGTGAAGCAGTCATGGTCAAAAGAGAAAACATTAAAACAAGACTAGCAAGAAGTCTACAGCTTGAATCTTATCTATTGTCAGCCAAATAAGAGTCTCTATTAACCCCATGTGGTGAGTGCAGGGTTAATTTTTTTTTTTAATAAACCCCTCCCAGTAAATACAAATTCATCTCAAATATGTCAGTCTACTGACAAAATGGTTTTAAAATTTCCTTGTGGAATGTTTAACATATTATTTGCTTAATTGTTCATGATAATCCACTCTCTTGCAAAGAAGGCAGCACATGGCAAAATCTGCAATAAAATGCAACTTCCTTCAACCTTTTCTTTTCTTTATAATAAATATTGCATTTTGAAGTAATTTGTTATTATCATTCTAAGGCCCAAACAGTGGGACGCCAGAAGGGATCATATTTACAAATTATTTGTTTCTTTAAAAACCTGCTTCTGCAGGGAGGTTGGACTAGATGATCTCTAAAAGTCCCTTCCAACCTCTACCATTCTATGATTCTATGATAACAGAATCCAAGTGGAAGGTATCAGCAGCTGTATCATAGCCTGAAAACTCAGGAGGTTTAAGTATCTGTTAGAGGGCAGACCTCAGTGTAAATCTCAAACAGGCTACTTGTCTGTTTTGATTTCTTAATCATGCTAAGGAACTGTTAAGTTACAGATAATTGTATTTAATAATAACTAACTTACTAAAAAAAAAATTATTTACTTAGTGAGTCACAAATCATGAGTACAAATACACAAGTTGTGGGTTCTCTGCAAGCTCTAGACTTCACAATTGGCTGTGGGAGGAGCAGTTTGTTCTGCTCAAGATGATCTGCTCACAGGCATGTATACACCAGAGCCAAGCAGTAAAGAGGGTGGCTTACTCTAAAAGCACAGATTCAGTTTGTCTCTCCTTCCCCAAGAGACACATGGGCATCAAAAGCTGCTTATGGAATTGGATCTTCCCGATTCTTCTAATGGGCTAGAAAATAAATTATTCAGACTTCAGTGCATACTTAGAATTGATCTTACAGTAAACAAAGCCATCCCAAACAGCCTTGGATATATGCACATTGCTGGAGAAAATTATGCTGAAGTTACCGCTACACACTTAAAACACTGCAGGAGAAATTGCCTCATCGTTCATGATAATGGTGGTGTTGTGTTTAAGTGGGTTTTTTATTGGTTTTATTATACAAAAATGCTTCTAATTGAGGCTTCTCCTATGTATCTGATTAAGACCTACCAATCATACTTACTCTTTACGATAAAAATAATTTCTTTGTGTATTAAAAACTATATTGAAAGCAGAAACCTACTGGAAAGTATGAACAGCTGTTTCATAGTCTAACTCACTTGGAGGATTTTTCTCTTAGTCTACACATGTTTAAACTGGAAAGATCTTCTCAGTCCCACTTGCTATCCAGTTACTTGTGTGACTATGCTTCCCCTTCTATGGAGTAAGAGAATATAATGGAAAAATCACTGAAGTATTAATAGTAGTGATGTGAACATCATCCAGCAAATGTTCTTTTAGTGTAGGCAATACTGAAATTCCTTTCAGCTAGACACTTAGAGGACAAGGAAATAGAATATATAGACACTAACAAGATTAAATTAGTCAGAAATCTTACATGGAAAAAGCAGAAGTGTGCATGCTCATGCACAAACACATGCAAAAAACCTGTTAGTGTAGTTGCTGCTTCTCTTGAAGGGAGGAGCAGCCACTTCTGGAAAACGCTTTCAAGCTAGCAGTTCATGGCCATAAGACTACTGAAGACCTTGTAGACATCCACCACACCATCACTACTGATTGCCAGTATGCAGCGTGATGGAATTTGCAGATGGTGTCCCAACCTCATGGATGGTCACTTTGACGTAGCTCATGTGACATACACAAGCAGTATCACCTCGGTGTACATTTTTTCCCTAGTCAGAACTCCAAACAAAGAATTGTATTAAGTGTAATCCCATTTGTGTCTCTGAATTTAGAAAGTTAAATGGAGTAGCAAAATGGTGAACTTCAGTTCAGAGATCTGCAGTGCAGAACTGAAGGATATGTGCAAACCTTAACCAAAACATTCAAGATCTGAGTTTTGTTCTTTTAGCAACAATTTTAAAAGAATTAGGAAAAAGTACTTGAAAAAGAAAGAGTTGGTAGGGACTATATTCGTGGGAGTTGTGGTGGTTTAGGCCAATATCCACCCGCTCGTAATATCACTCCCCCTCCTAAGCTGGACAGGAGAGAAAAGAATATAACAAACTGCTTGTGAGTTGAGATAAGGACAGAGAGATCAAACTTGGCAACTATCGTCACAGGCAAAACAGACTCAACTTAGGGAGAAAAAGGTTTGATTTATTAAAGAAACAATAAAAGCAGGGAGACGAGAAATAAAACCGTCTTAAAACACCTCCCCCCACCCCTCCACTTCCCGGGACTCCTTTTCCTTCCCCCCCAGCGGCGCAGGGGATGAGGAATGGGGGTTGCAGTCAGTTCATTACAGATGGACTTTGCCGCTGCTGCTTCTCAGGGGGAGGCCTCCTCACACTTCCCACTGCTACACTGTGGGGTCCCTCCCCACGGGAGACAGTCCCTCATGAACTTCTCCAGCGTGGCTCCTTCCCATGGGCTGCAGCTCCTCACCAACTGCTCCGGCATGGGCCCTCCCACGGGGCAGCTCCTCACACACTGCCCAGCGTGGGTCATCCACCGGGAGAGACAGTCCTTCAGGGACAGGCTGCTCCAGCCTGGGTCCCCTCACGGGATCACAAGTCCTGACAGCAAACCTGCTCCGGCGTGGGCACCGCCCCACGGACTCCCAGCTCTTGCCAGGAACTTGCTCCAGGATGAACTTGTTACGCAGTCACGGCCTCCCTCAGGCATCCACCCGCTGCGGCGTGAGCACCTCCCCCACGGGCTGCCAGTGGGTCTCTGCTTCCCGGTGGCCTCCATGGGCTGCAGGGACACAACCTGCTTCACCATGGGCCTCACCACATAGCGCAGGGGAGCCTTCTTCTGGGTGCCTGGGCACCCTCCTCCCCTCCTTCTGCACTGACCTTGGTGTCTGGGGAGATGTTTCACGTTCTCTCTCCCTGTTGCTGCTGCAGTTCTGCAACTGCCCAACAACTTCTTCTGCTCTGCTCATGTTATTCACAGAGGTGTTACCTCTACCACTAATTGGCCAGGCCTGGGTCAGGTGCAGGGTCCAGCTGAAAACTTACTGACCCCTAACCCTGTCAGCTACAGGGGAAGCTTCTGGCAACTCTCTTTGTTTAAAGAAGTAGCAGGGGGTCTAAAGAGGTGACTGAAAAACCTGGCCCAGGCCAAAACCACTACAGGAGTGAAGAGACTGGCACAGTAGCAGCTCATAAATGGCAACATGGGATGGAAAAGGTGAATAGTGTATCATTATTCATTTTACTTGACATAAAAAAAGCTAGAAGTTATTTGGCCTGCAGGTCAAAAAACAATAAAAGCAAGTACTTTTTCAAAAAACATGTAATTAAACTCTGGAATTCATTACCACAGTGTTGTGAATGTCAAAATACAAGCAAGTGCAAAAAGCGATTACACATATCAAAGGAGGGCAAAGTAACCTTTCATTTATTAAAAATTATATTCTACATGCATCTCTTGCAGGGAAAGGTCTTAAATCTCTAAATGTAGCAGCTGATAAAAGTGTCTTGTGTTATCTCTCCTGGTTTCTTATATTCACTTTAAGTATCCCTGAGCAGCCATGACCAAAACTAAGCTATGCAGCTAGATGAATGAAAACTTTTCAACACTATGGATATTTATATGATCTCCTTACTTCAACTCCTTCGCCTCCTCAATTTTAATGTTCACTGACAGTTTGATTTCTTTTTTTCTGCTTGCTTGCTTTGCTTGGCATCAAACTATTTTCAGAGACAGGGTTATAGATACAGACAATAATTAAACAGTTAAGTCCCTGTTTTTCCTTACCTACATATCATACTCTTGGCTTTTTATCAATGAAAAAAATCTCTTTTCTCTCCCTTGGATCGATTGGACCTATAAAAGCTGTATTTCTTTTCCAGTGGGCAGATGGATCTTATCCAGACTCTTGTCTCTCAGCCTTAGCAAATCTAAAGTGAGACCTGCTAACCTTTACTCATTCAGTCCACTTGATTTGTTTGCAGTTTGATAGTGAACAGTTACAGGGAAATCCTAGAACTTACGCTTACATGTAACAGACCCTTGTGTCAGTGCAATGAATAACTAAACTAGAAACAGCACACTGCTTATCACAAAATCACAGAATCTCAAGGGCTGGAAAGGACCTTGAAAGATCGTCTAGTCCAACCCCCATGCCAGAACAGGACCTCCTAGAGTAGGTCACACAGGAAAAAGGATTAAATTATCTAACTGCATTTCCGAAGCACAATAAGGATACCCACACTTCAGCTCTTCATACACATGCACTTCCTTCTCTGTAGTGCAGTCTTCTACTCTTGCAGCCATGGCCGAGTAATGAGGTATTGCTTATGGAATTTGGGCAATGCCAACAAATTCTCAGCTGTCATTACTCCAGAGCACTTGAGCTGTCTCATAATTTGCATTAAGAAAAAAATAAAAATCAATAAGAACTGAGCTTACAGATCCTCTAGATCATTATAAAAAATCTCCCTGATTTCCCACTCTAGGGACTAAGCAGTCTTTTAAAGCCTGGCAGAATGCAAGCATTACCTTCCACCCTGTATTCAACCTACAACATCTTTAGCATTTTGACTGTCAGTGTAGCTGAGTCCCTGCAGTCCCCTGAAGAAGTCTTTTATAAGGGTAAAATAGTTTTCAATCTATCGGGTATCGTAATAGACCACAAAGGTCTGTTGGGAGCTGGGATTTCAACAGCAGGGCTCATCACGAGGTCTGTACAGAGGGAAAAAAAAAATGAAGAAAGGTTGTGTTGCTTCTCAGACAGATATGTCTGGTCTTTACTAACAAGAGCTAGCACAAACATGGGCTGCTCTACTCTGGATTCAACGCTTCGTTCTGGAACAACGGCTGTTTACTGTGGTACATTGTCTCAAGCCAAAATACTATTTTGTTCTGATGTCATTTAACTCCACTTTTAAAGTCTTACACTAACGTCTCTATGACTTACAGGAAGATGGTCTAAAATGCAAAAGCCTTGCAAATGCCCATCTCTTCATGTCTGCATATAACCAGTCAAAAATAAAAAGCTCTATGAAACTAGTTTGGCCTTACCATCCCATATTCTTTTCATTTTGCTTAAAAATTAGTCTCAAACACAAAAATCTCACTTTGCAATATAGGCTGTTACGTACACAAGCAGTAGCTAAATACCTTCAAGTGTTAAAGGCCAACATTCCCTGCTGTGTCAACCAGTGTGACTGATCCATTACCACCCTGTTCAACGGCTTGAACATCATACCAGATTTTTTTTCTAGTGATTTTATTAACATGCTGTCTGCCTTTCCTTTACAAGCCACTGTCTAGTCAGTGGTGCAAGGCTGTGAATAGTGCTCAACATGATTTCAAAGTAGGCATGACACATCATCTTCCATGGGCCTGAGCTTGATGCCCTGCATGACAGGCAAGCAACCATTACATGCGCACAGGTAGCTGAGGGCTACAATCCTACCCCAAGCTTTGCCTGCCAGCAAGATATCCAGAATCCATACCCTCGCTGCCTTCTAACCGCATGGCAGTCTTGTCACAGGTTCAAAGAAACACATTTCAACAGCTCATGGTGCTGCTTCCCTTCCTTTAAGACACTTCTATGAATAAGCTTTTGTCTACAATATTCAGCCCAGTGCATGAGTCTGACACATTTTATCAATCCTAGAAAATCTCTGGAGCCCTACATGTGCAAAAAAATGTCACCAGAAGGGTATTCATTTTCATAGTGTCAATAATAGAAACATTTAAAATACTACTTTTTCAGTTACTCTGGTGAGTACTGAGCTTCAAGAGTTTAAGCCTTAAGAAGTTTATTATTCTTCCCCAGTTGAGTTCCATCAATAAACTGCAGTCTCATATAATGAAAGCAAATTTAGGGACAACTGACGACATCAAAAGACAGAATATCATGCTGACACCCCACTAATGGAAAAGTAAATAAAAAGTCATTCAGTTAATCCCTGCTGTTTTATGAGTAATATTCTCCTACACGCTTGCTCCTCTAAATTATAGCTAGCTATCAACTTCAGTTGCCAAAGAACAGAACATTTATGAATTAATACACCCCATCTACCAGTGATGTTTTCCTTTCATAGGCTCAAAATTCACTGAAACCCTTTAACACATTTTCAGTTGCATCCTTAACCCAGTAAAGTATTTAAAGCATGTGCTGATTTTAATTAACCACTTCTGCAGTGCATTTAGTTGCCCTATACTGAAAAAGCATATCACAGAAGATGCAAAAACTTGCAGAAATAGAACAGGTGAGGATGACTTATTAAGGCAGCATTGCTGATAAATGGTTAAACATGATCACAGAATATTAAAAAATATTGATTATCAGTAGCTCATTTGAGAACTTGACTAAACTCTAATTCAAATAAAAGATTGTGAGTAAAGTACTGAGTTAATGAAAACTCAATGAAACCTAGAGCAACGTGAGTTATAAGAGTGAAAAGGATGAGCACATGACAAAGAAAAGAGTACGTCTCTCTTCAGGTTCTACTTTTAACTGCTGCTAAATTGAAAGTGTTAATGTTTTTTTCATCTGTTCATCAACTGTAATTTCTAAATTCACCTGGGAGGACTGTCATGAAATTGATACAGTTGTAAAGAGGAATACATGCACAAGGTCTGGAATCAGAATCTACCAAATAAAGTGAAGTCTCCTTGAAAAGATTCAGAAATCTAAGAAAATTTGATGTGTTATGGAATGTCTCTTCTATTCCATCCATAAACTGATACACAACTTTTTAAATTGCTTTGTAGCATTAACTAGCAAAAACACGATATCTGGAGCTCTAGATGCAGTTTTAGTCACCTGTTGTCACAGATATAGCACTAAGTACTGAAAACAATAGAAGAAAATAAAAGAGCAAAATTTGGTCTTTTGTATAACACAAACACTGTGATTTCTATAAAGAGGACTGTAGACAGAGAGTTTTAGCTAAACCATTTGATGAGATGCTGAGAGAAACTGAGGATGAGCATCAAATATTGAATCCAGAGGACACAACTCAGTTCCCCAGTTTATCACAGATTTCTTGCATTGGATAAAATCCAGATTTTATTTGGTGTCTATAGTGCTTTTCTCTCCCTAGAGGCACTAAATGAGTTTAGAGTAAGAAGTAGTAAAATAAGAAGATGATAGGGGTCATATAAAAATCAAAGATAAATCAGCAGGTTTCTTAATGAATGCAAAGACAACAGAGATGGTCTTTCTATTTTATACTACTCAAGAAGTTTTTAAAATGTGCTAATAGGCACAGTCTGAAGAAAAATAAAATTAAAAACATTTTTGCATCTTCAATCCATCCATAGAGGTATGTAGATAGCACAAGGCTGGTTGCTATAGAAACATCCATAGTGAATACAGATACTAGCGTTGAAATGCAAAATTAGCTGTGTATCTAAAAAAGAAAATTGCTGATACTGTGGGAAAAAATTGACAACAGCTAAAGCTGATATCCTCTCTCACAAAAGCTTTCAGAAAAAAAAAAAGTCTTGACTATCTAACCAATATTTGACTAAAGAGTCTGAACAAAGAATGTCCCACAATGCATCCTGCTGGAAACTGAACTTCGTTCTGAAAGTTCAGATCACAAAGGGAGCCTCTGGTTTCAGTCCTGAAATGGAGGCAGGTGGCTTTTACTAATGTGTTTGGCCCTTTACATCTTGGAGCTGATTTTAAGAGCTGATGTATTGCATTGTGATTATGGTTAATTCTCCTGATGGAGACCTTTTCAGAGAAAGTGGTTTTCTTTGCAAACATACCATCTACGCAATAGAACAGGTCTTCTCCAACTGCTCCAGCAGCAACACAGATCTGCCACATTCTCCCTTCCTATTCACCTTTCTGAAGTTTACCCAGCGGCCAATAAGAGATACCTATAGGGTCACCATCAAATACTGCTCTTAAACTTACCATGTAACAGCTGAGGGCTGGAGCTGAAGGTCAGTGGGAACACCAACAATCTTAATGTTCTTTTCCAAGATAAACTATTCTATGATTCTACAAGGTCATTGAGTCCAGTTGTTGACCAAGTACTGCCATAGACAGCACTAATCTATCTCCTTAATACAACACTCCTTCCTCCATCCCATCATAGATATCATGCCTGCAACCTGCTCACTCTGACTAGGTGCTGGCAATAGCTGAGGACAGACAAATCTTCAATATCACAGAGAGTATCTTCCCACTATTCTCCAAGTTTCTCCCAAAAGCCCAGGACTTTCTGGCTGATTCCAGGCATGCCCAAATCAGTCCTAGAGGAACTTGAGTCCTGCCCAGACATCAAGTCCATTCTGAGTAGGGACAGAAAGGCTTTGGGAAGCAGTAGGACTTTTACACAATATCATATAGCTCCTAGAAACCTGTGAGATATGACTCTAGCACAACCCCTCTAAATGAATGACTCACAGGCATGAAAGACTTCTAATTGCTATTTATTAAGAGGCTTATTCATATTCATGGTTCCAATAAAGTGAAATACACATTCCAGTTCATATCATAACAACACTACAGCATCAAACAATGAAGTAACGTGAGGTGTGAGGTTAGAGTTGGGAATACAACAAAGTTGAAAACGACTGGAGTACCAGGTGAGGGTGCTGAGGCCTCATGAATAAAAGAAAATTGTGCAATGAAAGGTTGGTTCAGATTGCTGCAACACAATTTCCCACTCTCTCCTTATACCTTTATTTTCCCTCCCCACTGCCATCCTCTCTGTCACATTTCATAACGAAAACCTATTGCTCTCTAAGATGCAACTTAACCCCTGGCTGCCTTAAGAGCTCACATGCAAAACGAACACTCACTGTCTTAATATTCTTTCAAGTATTAAACCCAGAAAAACCAAAACAACTGGGGTATCCATGATGCAGATGTCCTCCACGGAGGACAGCCAAGTATACCAGCAATAACAGCACCAATGACAAAATATGTAAAAACTGAAGATGTGGCCAGACCTTCCTTTTCTGAGGTTTAGCTTTCCATGGAGATGGAGAGAATGACCAAACTTGTACACCACAACTGGCTTTTAATGAGAAGTCTTTCTTAAACAGTTCCATTAATAAGCAGCTCACATAGTCATAGGAAGCATTTCTACCACATTCAGTATTGATCCCCTGATCAATAACAGATTTGGGAGCAATAATTACACCCTAATAACGTGCAGCCTCACATCACAAAGCTCATCTTCTTTTACTAAACACCATCAGAAGGCTGAGCAAAATGCATTCTGAATTTTTTATGGATTCTTTTTAATGGATTGTTAACAATATTTGTACAGGCAAACAAAGTATTTTCTGCCATTGCAATTGCCTAACAATACCACGTAAGCAGTCCCTTGTAACAAAACCAGCAGCATGACTGGAATAACATCTCACTTCAATAGTTCAAATGTGCTGTCAAGAAAACTACTATAATTGGGTGGGAGTAGAAGAGAAAGCAAAGATTATTCCCTTGTTTTATGTTAGCAATTTTTAATGATTGTTTATTTATATTAGGCTTTGCTATGCGATAGCACATCTGAGGCTTTTCTGCAGTCTTACTAGTTCTATTTATATACAATTGCTGTATCCCAAGCCACTTCCAAGCATGGGCAGTACGCCATCACTAATGAATGCCACCTCAAATGATCTTTTTTTTCTGTGCTAGTTATCCCCAAAGGAAACACTACAGTCCTTTCTTATCACCAGAAAAATATCTGCTACGGAAGCATTTCAGATCCTTTAGAATAAACACATTTAGTTAAACAGATAGGTGATCATCAGCTTCATTGCATTGCACAGATAGAAGAGCCTACAGAATCCCTTGCTTTCACATTTTATTTTGCTTTTTCAATTTCAGAGATCTGCAGAAATGTGCACAAAGTAAACATAAGTGTAAACATTCCCACTGGAACTGTCCAAACAATGAGCTACTAAGTACTACCTACAAGTAGCCCTCTGGTCACATAAGTACTATTGAAACTCTTGAACTGCAGAAGATTTCTGGACTAAACTCTACCTTCGTTTGTCAAATGCTACAGGATACAATATAGAAAGTCTGCAAATATTTTTTCTAATGTCAAATCTATACAACCAGCTTTTAGATGTCTAGCGTGGGATTCAGGTCACCTAATTTTAAATGCCAGTGCTTTCAGCAGTGTCTAGAAATCACTGTGACTCACCACAGTCCCTACTTGCCTTTGTTCAAGCTGAATAGCTCCCCAGATGTCATTAATGACATTGACCAGAATTTCCCTAACCACAGCCATAGCCCAGACACCTAGAGTAAGGACAACCCAGATTCAGTTCAAATCCATCTGCCCAGGCTCTCCTTCCTTTGTCAGTGGAAACAAAACAGGCATTTTCCAAAGGTCACTCCAGATTACCCTAGAATTTACATCCAGGACACCTCACTCTTTAGTCAACTTACTCTGTGCAGTGATTGTAGGGTAGGCTGGAGCAAACAGCGTAGACTTAAACATAAAATACTTCCCTCCCATTGTTGCCTAAAAGGCCAAAAAGATGATCCCCTCTCCAAACGTCAGGTCATGAAATGTCACAATCCTCCCTGAGAGAATTTGAAAATTACCTCATCTGCCATTATTAATTAAAACCACATATTGCATTTTTTTCTTCCTTATGATAAAAACATGCTATCACATACATATTCAAATCCCATGTGTGTGTAAATACACACACAGAGCATGAGGAATCAAAATATCTCTGTTTAGCAAGCCCCTTCCAGTCAGTGCTCATGGTAATCATTTAGCTACACTTACATTCTTACACTGCCCCTTATATGTATTGCTTAGTAGTTCTTAATAAAGGAGTATGACTACAGCTTTTTTATTATGGTGCCCCCCTCATAAATTAATGAAACAACTGTAGTTTATTGCATTCTTATGTTCATCATACACACTCTTTCTTGCCATTAGAAGGAAAAAGGCTTTTGGGTTTCTGTAGATCCTTAACCATTCTGTGTTGGAGCCCAAAATGAGACAGAAACAAAGACTTCTGGCTCATCTAAAAATAAACTGTGAACTCAAACACTTCCTCAGCACAACTTTCCATCATAAAACATTGCTACATAAATATGGCTTTATAAATTATATATCTTAAGTCTTTGCATGCTCACAGCAGTTCACCAATAAATGTTCTGTGATACCTGCTAAAAAAAACCAGACATAAAATCATTGCCAATGATGATAAATGATTACAGCTTAATAACAGTCAAGCTGACAAAGCTGAAATGTCCACAGGGTGTATTGTAATTCCAATGCCACAGGTGAAAAAATAAAAAGCTTTCAAATATAAATGTTACAACCTTCAGCAAGGAGAGGGAAGCTAGAGAACAGCTTTGTGATGCTAAGTTGTATACTAATTCTATGATGTCCCCCAAAACAAAACAGTGACATTTAATGCAAATTTAACAGGCAAGAGAATAAATGAGTCTCAGGGCAGATTTGTCGCAGTGTGTCTGGGTGGGACAAGTCTGACAAGAGAATAAAATCCCAGAGAGACACATAGGAGTAGGATAGAAAAAGAAGTCAAACATTAAGAAATATAAGTTTATCCAAAGAAGAACAAGAGGATATTTTGGATAACTCTCAGTACGAAACCTCTCAGTTAACTTCAGGACAAAGTCTTATTAAATAACTCATAAGGCTACTTAAAAGTCTGCAGCTGCACTGTAGAGAACCTGATCATAACTAATGACTTGTAGCCACTTAAAGCTAAATGACTGATTTCAAATTGTAAATGAGCATCTCAGTAACAAGAAAACTCCTTCAGATATTTCAGCAGTCTCCATTCCCATTCCATTAACCATGCAACAGGAAAAACGCAATCAAAGGGACAGAAAGCTCTCATAGTCAGAGCCTGCCTTTATGAGTTTGTCTTCAGATGATGAAGTGAATCCCCAAAGGATTCACTTCATTATTTTTTCAGGCATTTCAGTCCCAGCCCAGTCTCTTGCTCTCCCAAGGGTGAGTAAGCTTTGCCTATCAAGTAACAGCAATGCTTGCTGGTTAGTCTAGAATGATGAGATCTTACCTAGCATGTGACACATCTCAAGAACTATTCTAACACAATGGGGTTTGCCAGGATCATTAAAAAAAAAACTCAAATCCAAACCACAACCAACAAAAGCATCCAATTTTCAGTCCCTCTCCTCTCTTTCCCATGTCTCTTTAAGAGTGTGAGTGGCCATTGCGAAGATGCTCTGTCACAATACAGAAAGACAGGTATCAAAAGGACATGGCTGAAATATTGCAAGTGAGGCAAGAAAAACAAGATCAATGAGACTCCTCACATGAAAGTGGAAAGAGACAGAAGACAAACATAAAGTAAAAGCCTTTGAGTAAATAGCCTGCTGTCCTTAACTAGTTCTCTCCACACTCAGTGATCTGCATGAATGTTTCCTCTCCATCCTTGACATTCATCCTGAGATATGCTATCTCAGCAATTTTTGTTATTTACAGGACCTGTGCATTCCTCCCTAATTTCAAGACTTTTTGTGTTCACTGAGCCAAAATTCCTTTCTGCTGAATGACTGTGGTCTCCAACTTGCTTATAGAAGGAGAATGAAAGAATTGATGGGGGAAAGGGATACCAACAGGATTGCAGTAGGTAAGAAACGGCTTGGCATGCCATGGCCAGAGGGTGGCAATACTAGGAGGAACATTTACACTGTGCTCCTTGGGAGCACAGAGGGCTCAGGAGTTAATCTGAAATGCTTGTACACCAATGCATACAGTATGGGAAACAAACAGGATGAACTGGAAATGTTGGTCAGTTCCAAGAGCTATGTTATCAAGGGTATTAGGGAGACCTAGCAGAATGAGTCCCAAGATTGAAGTGCAGTTATAAAGGTGGACAAGCTGTTCAGGAGAGACAGGCAGGGCAGGCAAGGTGGAGATATCACAGACGTCTGGGAAAGGTTGAATTGCACAGCCTATACAGTTGAGAGCTTCTAGGTAAGGATTAGGGGGATGGATAACAAAGAAGATGATGTGGGTGTCTACTACCAATTGCCCAGCCAGGATATCAGTACTAATAACTTTATTCCATAGGCAAAGAAGAGAAATTTCTGGATCAGTAGCCCTTGGCCTTATGGAAGATTTCAATTTCCCAGTCATCAACTGAGAACATCATACTGCTGTAATGAGCAGGTCTGGGAAACTCTTGGAGTCTGCAGGAGGTAACCTCTTGTCACAGGTACTCAAGAGATATCTTCCTAGACTTGGTGTTTATGAATGGAGGAGGACTTCTGTGGAGTGTATCAGTTGGTGACTGTCTTGGCCACAATATTGATTAAATGGTTGTGTTTAAAATTTTCAGTGTGATGAGAGCTGCTACCTTGAAGAGCAAACTAAAGCTATTCAGGATGCTATTCCATGGAGCCCCCTGTGAATCTGTTTTTGAGGGCTTAGGAGTTCACNTTAACAAAGAAGATGATGTGGGTGTCTACTACCAATTGCCCAGCCAGGATATCAGTACTAATAAGTTTATTCCATAGGCAAAGAAGAGAAATTTCTGGATCAGTAGCCCTTGGCCTTATGGAAGATTTCAATTTCCCAGTCATCAACTGAGAACATCATACTGCTGTAATGAGCAGGTCTGGGAAACTCTTGGAGTCTGCAGGAGGTAACCTCTTGTCACAGGTACTCAAGAGATATCTTCCTAGACTTGGTGTTTATGAATGGAGGAGGACTTCTGTGGAGTGTATCAGTTGGTGACTGTCTTGGCCACAATATTGATTAAATGGTTGTGTTTAAAATTTTCAGTGTGATGAGAGCTGCTACCTTGAAGAGCAAACTAAAGCTATTCAGGATGCTATTCCATGGAGTCCCCTGTGAATCTGTTTTTGAGGGCTTAGGAGTTCACGATTGCTGGTCAGTCTTTAAGAACCACCTTTTAGAAGCACAGGAGCTGTCAGTTCTGCCATGCAGAAGCCAAGCACGTGGGGCAGATGACCAGTTTGCCTGAACAGTGAACTGCTTGTAGAGCTCAGGAAGAAACAGAAATTGTAGCAGTTCTGGAGGAGAGGTCAGGCTTCACAGGCTGCACAGAGCTGTGATTTGTGTATGAAGAGACATGAAAGGCCAAAGGTTAGAGTTGACACAGGCCATGGTTGTTTCAGAAAACAGGAAGGGCTTTTGAAAGTATGTTAACAGCAAGAGGTGTAAAGGAAACATTGGACTGAATACTTGTTAGGATGGTCACCTGGCTACTAGGGACGATGAAAAAGCTGAGGCATTTAATGTGCCTCAAGTTGGGGAAGAGAGGTTTTCCATTTATGGAAACTGAAGCCATCAGGGANGTGTTTATGAATGGAGGAGGACTTCTGTGGAGTGTATCAGTTGGTGACTGTCTTGGCCACAATATTGATTAAATGGTTGTGTTTAAAATTTTCAGTGTGATGAGAGCTGCTACCTTGAAGAGCAAACTAAAGCTATTCAGGATGCTATTCCATGGAGTCCCCTGTGAATCTGTTTTTGAGGGCTTAGGAGTTCACGATTGCTGGTCAGTCTTTAAGAACCACCTTTTAGAAGCACAGGAGCTGTCAGTTCTGCCATGCAGAAGCCAAGCACGTGGGGCAGATGACCAGTTTGCCTGAACAGTGAACTGCTTGTAGAGCTCAGGAAGAAACAGAAATTGTAGCAGTTCTGGAGGAGAGGTCAGGCTTCACAGGCTGCACAGAGCTGTGATTTGTGTATGAAGAGACATGAAAGGCCAAAGGTTAGAGTTGACACAGGCCATGGTTGTTTCAGAAAACAGGAAGGGCTTTTGAAAGTATGTTAACAGCAAGAGGTGTAAAGGAAACATTGGACTGAATACTTGTTAGGATGGTCACCTGGCTACTAGGGATGATGAAAAAGCTGAGGCATTTAATTTGCCTCAAGTTGGGGAACAGAGGTTTTCCATTTGTGGAAACTGAAGCCATCAGGGATCAGCTGTATCAGCTGAATGTTCAGAAGTTCATGGGGCCTGATGGGATTTACTCTAGAGTTCTGAAGGAGCCAGCTGGTGTTATGGCAGAACCTCTCTCGATTATCTACCAGGGGCTTGGGTGTCTGGAGAGGTCCCTGCTGACTGGAAGCTGGTCAGTGCAATCCTACTCTTCAAAAAGGGAGTGAAGGAAGACCTGGGGAACTACAGATCTGGAAGTAGATAAGTTCCTGGAAAAATTATGGAAAAGGTTATACTGGGTACTGTTGAAAGACATTTAAAGAACAATGCAATCATCAGGCACAGTCAACATGGGCCCACAAAGGGAAAGTCTTGTTTAACTAACCTGATGTCCTTCTATTACAAGGTCAGCCACCCAGTGGGTGAAGGCAGTGAATGTAATTTCTCTGGGCAACAGTAAGGTTTTTTATATAGTCCCTCACAGCATCCTTTAAGGCCCCACCACTCAAGAAGATCCTTGAATTTGTTCAGAAGATGGCAACAGAGCTGGTGAAAGGGCTGGAAGAAATGTCCTATAAGGAGCAGGAAAAGACTTTGAGCTTGTCTGGTATTGAGAAAAGGAGGCTGAAGGGAACCTCATGTCTCCCTACAGCTTCCTCAGGAGGAGATGTGGAGAGGGAGATGCTGAGCTCTTCTCCCTGATATCCAGCAATAGAATGCATGGGAATGTTTCAAAGCTGCATTACGGGATGTTTACGCTTGACACTAGTTCTCTGTAGAAAGTGGTCAAACACTGTATGAAGCTTCCTAGAAAGGTAGTCAATGCCCCAAGTTTGTCAGTGTTTAAGAGGTATTGGACAATGCCTTTTAACAACATGCTTTAACTTTTGGTCAGCCCTGAATGGTCAGACAGTTAGACTAAATGATTGTTGTAGGCTTCTTTAATCTGAAGGAATCTATTAAATTCTAAATTTAAAGAAACTGTTTGCATGCACTTGGTAGAGCAAAGCAAAAGAAAGGTAATTCCCTCCCCTAAAAGAAAGCTACAAACTTTCCAGACTAGTTAAAGGAACATGAGATTAGAAGGCCTTCCCTACTTAAACTCTTTGGGCTTTTGTCACCCAAGCTACTGGATACTACACATCTAACTAGATGCCATAAAGAAATCAGGAATTCATCCTCCCACTTTACTTGCACAGCCTTCAAGACAAACAGACCTCAAAACAGTCATCTTACCTATCTTGTCTATATAATGACTGTCGGTGAAAATAATCTCTCTGTACAGTTCCTGAGACTGTTCTATCTTCAGGTTCACATATTTTAACTGTGAGTGAACATACATGGGATGCAGTCTCATTTTTTATCAGTTACATCCCTTCTCATTACAAAACACTTATTTCAGATGCCATCTGCATCATCTACGTCCTGTGTCTGAACATGTTCTATGTTGAATATCGACATATGATAGAGTGAGAAACAAAGGGCAAGTGCTAGTGCAAAGGAATTTGTCCAAAGTAGAATAAAATTTAAGACAATGTATGTCTTTCTGTTGTGCTAGTACCAGGTGGGAGGGAATAATGTGCATTCATGGCAGAAGGACGTTCATTAACAAAGAAAGCAGGGATTTGGAAGAAGAAAAGTCAGAGGAATGCTCCAGAGCAAGAGGCACTTTTCTCAAACCTAGCCTCTGCTTCTCTTCATTGCAGCAGCACAGGGAGAGCTGATGAAAATATGATGTCATTGTGCCTCTTATTTTAAGGGAGAAAGTTGCTATTGGCAGGCTGCTGTCTGGGTAATTGCTTCCTTCTTGGTCTGATGAATCTGAGATTTGTTGTCAGCCTTCCAGGGGCAGTGAAAAGCTCATCTGCTTTCTCCATTTTATCTGGATGAAACGGCCATGGGATTTGCTCAGTTGGGCAGCATTAGTGTGAATGATTATGGAGAAGTGCTAAAGCACCACCAAGACATGCATGGCACTACCAGGGCTGTGTATTAGTCCTCTCTAATAAAAACTAGTTCTTACAAAGAATAATTATCCTCAACTGTAATCTTTAATAGCTGTGGCTGGTGCAAGCTGCTAGAGTTAGTTTCTGAAATACTTAAACACTCCTGTCAGGACTTCCAAGAAGCTGTGATCAAAGTATGACACAGTTTTCAGCAAGATCAGTGCTGCATCAAAGTCAGCTCTCTTCGGGCTGACTCTCCCAATCCTGGGGAAAGTACAGCCGAGATAATCCTAACCATTTTTTAAGTTCAATTATGCACGTTCGACATGCTTGCACAAACTCACATGTTAGAAGGGTAGAAAAGATTTTAGAAAGTGGAAACAACTTGCCCTGCAGCAAGACTCCCTTCTTCAGAAGTGACTTCCCAGCCATTGCTCCCATTGAAAGAAGTTCTCATTTGGTAGAAGACCAATTCTGTCATGCTTGCTTCCACACAGTACAGAAGGCCAGTTGAGGCTTCCAGACAATATAACATTTTTCAGATTGAAGAGGTAAACCCCCATCTCAGGCAGGAATCCTACTGGTTTGTTTTCTTCTAGATTTAAAGTCAGGTCCTTTCTCTTTAAGGCAATACAATCCAGGGCAAAAACAGTGAATCTGCAAGCTGTAAGTGGCTAGAACACCTCAAATGCCAGCAATGCTGTGGCACTTAACACATTGAACACTTTGGGGCTTTCCCCTAGAAGAGCTTTTGACAAGTTAAACTTTTGACTTTCCTCACTATTAAATTGACAAAACAAGCATACCATGTTATCTTATATATCTGATACCATACTTATCTTAAAGCCAGCTAGAAATGGGAAATTAACTCTGACAAAGAGGACACGGGACTCGTGGTGAAACTTTTATGTCTCATAACCAAGAGTGGCTCTCAAAAAGCCAGGCTTATTGCAGACAGAACCAACTCATAATAAAACTTTGCTACAGGGTAAGGAAACCAACATTAGAGAAATAATTTTGCTCTGCAAAGCATTTGCTTGCTGACTTTATTGCTGCTGCCAACTCAAGCTGCAGAATTAAATAGTTGCAATATTTGTATGAAAAGGCAAAATGATCAACACTGCCAGTGACAAATGGTTCTCTTCTCTTTACATCATCCCCCCCTACTGCTCTCCTTTGTAAAATTGATCCTTCAAGGCTCTTGCAGGAAATAAGGATCCAGGATTTCTCTAGGTGCCTCTCAAGGTACGGACATATACAACAGCTCTAAGCAGAAGCCAAGGCAGAAGCTTTTGCACGTGGGTTAAACAAATGCCAAAACCTTTTGCAAACCCCAGGCATCACCTTTTGCAAAGCAATGGCCCCAGGGAAGTGGGAGGCTGTCCCAGCTCTGCAGCTGGAGTACTGGATCAAAGAGTGCTTGTACCTCTCACCAGGCTTTGAGGTTATTATCCATGAGCTGTTCTGGGGACATTACAAGACTGTTCCACTGCATCCTGTGTAATATCCAGTCTCTACTATTAAATTGTACCTCCACAAATGCTCACTACAGTCTGTTCCTGATGGCATTGGCTACAGGAAAGCTCACACTTGGGGGCCACAATGGCTTACCACCACCTGTCCCACAGCAAACAGATTGATGCAAGGTCCTTCTGGCATAGACTAGGAGAAAAATATCAGCCAGATATATCCAGCCAGATAGGGGGAGTCTGCAGCAATTCTGGCTTTATCTGGCCCATCTGAGACACTTCAACAGGTTCAGCTCTGAGGAAGTGATTTCTATGCAATACCAGCTGGGCACAGTGAGAGGAAGAACCACTTCCACAAGGCTCTGCACCAAGATATGCCATCTACATTCTGAAGCCAGAGCTTTTTTTACAAGCACACTAAATTTCACACAGGTGTTGCTCATGCAACATGTCCCCCATGGTGTCTTATCTGGACCAACTGCAAATAAAGAGTTTGTGAAAGAATTGATGCATTTCCACACTCTGTTATCTGCTTAGATTCAGTAAAAAGCTGCCAAGGTGATGGCATTAATATACAAACAGACTGCAAGGTCTAGGACTTCTGTGTAGACTTTGATCAATGAAATACTTCTTCCTTGGGTCTCCAGCTGCTTTATAATGGGTATGCAATAGGATTTGAATATGTCCAGGAAAGTTTATCCAATTCTAATCTGCTACTGATGGTCTCTGCTGTCTGTAGTATAACAGAGTAAACCTGTACTTTGGCAGAGATGAGAGAGAAAGAAATAAACCAGTTTAAGTCTATCTGAGCTTTAGAACACGTCAGATAAAGTCACAAGTGATACAACAGGAGTTAATCAAAAGGAAAAAGAAATGCTACAACAACAACAAAAGAATAAGCTGTGTGCCCTCATACATGCTTATTCACAGAATCACAGAATCTTACGGGTTAGAAAGATGATCTAGTCTAACCTCCCTGCCAGAGCAAGACCCCCACATTAATGTAACATAACACATATTTCAAATGGGGTATTTACTGGTCAAAACTCTGATGTCACTTGAAGTGTTTTAATTGCCTAAAAGCACAAGTCACAGGATATGGCCAAACCCAGCTCCCACAAAACAGCACAAACCCACAGACTTCTAGGAAGCTACGCAAACATGTGGAAACTTTCTCATATAGTATATCTCCTACTTCCACCTTGTGTGTACGGAACATATGGTGTGGCTAGTAACACAGAAAAGCAAAATGCAGACCCCATAACTATCTTCAATTAAAAGAACTACTGGCAATTCCATATAACTCACTAACTTTTTGCACCTAAGCCAGAAACAAGGAAGCAGTGCACTTGCAGCAAGACCAGTGGTTTGGAAAATTTGGTCATCTTATACAATCGCACTCTGTAAATGAGAAGAGTCTGAAACAGCAAGAGAGACTCTTCAGCACTCTCCAGGGGGAGGAGTCATAGCAACAGGATGTGTAATGAAGCTAAAATAATCGAATGCGCTTTTTTTGCTTTTAAATTCCACTCTGAATTTGTTCATGAAGAATATCAATCCAAAACAGAGGTCTAATTTATAACACGGAGCGTAAAAGCAACAACAAGGCTAGCTCTTGATAAAGTTTTGGTTTTTTGAAAAACTCCTGCTTGGCTTAGCCCAAGCATTTGTATAAAAGGAAAGAATAAGGCAGTTCTCTCTCTTTTCTCACATTATCCTCCCTTGCTGTTTCAAAGCAGGTGTGAAAAACTGACACACACGCAAACAGCAAATCTGAGCCAGCCAGGGAAAGCAAGTATAACAAACCTTTTCTGTGCTTTTCACCAATTATGCCACTAACTGAATTACTGACATACAAATAGAGGGAGGGAAGAAAAGGCAACATTTCTACTTTGAGGTCTCTTTTGCATCATGCTGCAAAACCTTGTAGCAGAGGCCTTAGTTTTGACTGGAGTAGAAACAGTGATGCACACACTAAAATTCTGACTGTAAAATTTTATAACTGAGATTAAGCACGTTTGTTTTTTTTTTTTTTTTAAAGAGGGAGGCAAACAGCATACTTTTTTGTGCATGTGTGTGTCCTTCTTACCCAATGCCATACTGCCTGTCCTCTTTATGGTCATGAGCCATTCCCAAACTTTCCCTGATTTCAAAGAGTTCTGGTTCAGGTGCCCAGTCTTTTAACCTTAACAATCCTTTATGGTCCTAACACCACTACCTAGTATTTTCAAAGCAATATTTTTAAAAATAAAAGGGTGAGACTGAAGACAAATTCTTTAATTCTGAAGTAATTCCTTCGTTCTGAAGAAAATTGCTCGAAGATCTTTCTTTCTTTCCCCTGGCACTGTAGACATTTTCAGCTGGTAGAGCTGTTTTTCAGGTACAGAAAGATGTCCAAATAACTGAACAGCCAGGCATCTCTGACATTTTTTACAGTGAATACTCCCCCTATCTTACAAATTCTTGTCATTTTTGAATACAGAACCTACTTGCACATAAATACACTATGTTCAAGTACTTTATGACCATTTACTGGTTGTTATAAAAGTGAATGGGCCCAGAAAGCTGCCATGTCTCCTCACAACAGGCCAGTCTGTTCAGCCTTTTTTTACCATCTCCTTTTGTTGATGGAGAGACAAAGAAGGAAACAATCATGTGGTTTTATTTCTATGTATTTTTTTTTATTGTTGATTCTCCTTCTAACATCTATTTCATTTTCCTTCTGGAAAACACACAATCCAGTAAGGATGCGTAGAAGGGCTCTTCATTTTCTTGCCACAACAATGGTATTTTAAAACATTTTTAAAACCCCAACAAAACTGGCAGCTCAAAGAATATTACATGAAAATAAGACTGCAACAAGATTCAACAAAATTAGAGCTAAAGTGCAGCTTTTCTCTGCACACCCAAGTTTTGCTAGTGTTTCTAAAGGGAGACACTGAGCTAAAGTGTTTTAAGCATCTAAAGTGTCACTGAGCTGTGAACTCTGAGGTATGTGCCATGGTATGAAGAAAGCTGCAACAGCTGAGTGAGTCAAAGGTCTTTTCACATCCATGGAAAAGCTCTCTTCCATTCAGTAAATGCCATGCTTTCAAAAAACTCTCTGATGGTATATCACAGAAACCAGCAAGTCTGAAATAACTGTGATACCTTTCAACATTTAACAAAACACAAACATAGAAAAAAAAAATCCAGCTGAGGAGGGACAACAAGTAAATGAAAATCTATTTGACATCAAAACCACAAAACAACTTTATGTGTGTGCAAATGGGCAAAAGAAAAAGGATACATACCTAACAGGTAACACCTTCCACAAGTAGAAACAGCACAGCTCCTTGACCAAATTTAGGTCTGGCCCTGTTGTTCATCAGCTCCCTTTCACTCAAGCTTTCTTTTCCAGGTCCATAACTTTTCCCCTTGTTTATCAAAGTCAGCAATTCCCAGCGGTACAAACAAGCTTTCTTTGTAATATTCCTGGCTGTTTCCCTACCCTCTGCAAATACAACTGATGCCACTTTCATCATATTTAATTGCCTTACTCACTAAAAACTATAATCACCCTTCCTCACTCTGGACATCAGCAATTCTTAAAACTTCGATTACACTCGTCATATAAATTGCCTTCTTAAAGGATTTTTAAAACAGTCCACCAAAAATGGATCTTTACTTGTCACTATTCTTAAAATCCCTGTCCTCGTACATTTCAGAGTCTTCAGCAAGCAATCCTCCATATCATACATTTAAGGAACACTATCTGTCAAAACTACAAGGGAAGCCAATCAAAGCCAACAGTATATGTTCTAAAAATCCCCAGCATTTCTTATCAACCAAACTGGAAAGCCAAAAGGTTGTCAAGGAAACGCAAAAGGTGCAACTGCTGCTCTTCACAGTGATTGCATATGATGTAAGGAAATACTGTCCCTGAAACAGTCATTATTTGTAATTCAGTGCTATCAGCTTACTGTAGCTGACTGACACTGTTTTCTACAGACTCTCTGCTCTGCCCAAAAGGCCATTTGCAGTAGACCATAACATGATAAGTCACAGCAGAGATGTTCTACAGGCAGTGTGGTTATGCAGTGTAACTTGTTGTTTTTGGCAATTGATGAGTGCTCATGATAAAAATCCTCATATCACTCTTTTATTGCTCTGCAAGTTTCTCTACTTCTAACAGTTTAATCTATCTGAATTTATCTGGAAGAAAACTGTTCAACAAGAAGGTCAGGAGAGTAAAGGAGGTAAATCAGTCTAAGCCTCAATGATCAGCACATCCACATCTTTCTGCGTGCTGCACCCTTCCTGATCCATGCTGTAATTTCAGATTTCACAATTCAAAACAAATATTTTGTTTCTATTTAAAGTTCCTTTTCTTTTAATCATTCACCTGTCTGAATTAGACATACAGTGAAGAAATACATGCTATAACATGATTTCCTTTTTAATCTACCGACTTGTTGACAAAATGGGCTTCTGTCATTTGCACATGATACTTGATTGCTTGGGATAACCCTAAGAGGTTCATAAACAGCTAGCTCTGTTTGTCTGTTCCGAAGCTTCTGTCTGGTCTTGTAATAATTTCCACTAGCTGATGCAACTACAGTGGATGTGAAAGTGAACCCCCTGTCTGCCTAAAGACCTCAGTAACCCAAGGCATTACATCTCCAGGAAATTACAATTGTGATTGTATTATTCTAGTGAAATGTCTAAAGTAATTGCAGTGCATGATGGGACAAGGGAGCAATGAGCATGTGTCGTCAAGACTGTTGGCACAATACAATAATAACTAGACGAGTGAAGGGATAGAGAATGCTGCAGTATTAGAAGCAATTTCCCTTATCAGCTTTTTCTAGCAGGATTCCCTCAGGGACTTTCAGAAATTAAAAACTGTGATTGCACTTTCTGAAAAACAGAAGCATGCACACAGATATCCTGGCTGATGTTTTCAACATCCAACCTATTGTCTTTTGGAACGGTTCAACCATGGATCTTTTCATCAAGTAAGCAGCTAAAGGCACAAGCTGTCACAGTAAGGATTTCCAAGCATAAATAAGAAATGTAGATTTGCCAACAATAGTATTAAAGCAGAGAAGGAAGCCAAATTGTATTTTGACACTAAGGGGAAAGACAGCAAAGAAGGAAAGTCTCAGACCCATTGTTCTGATAATATTTCTACGATAAACCACAAAGAGCTCTCCAAGTCATTTTGTGAAAATGAAATATCACTCCTGTCTTGTGAATTATTGGGGTTTTTAAAACCCAAATGCTTAAGAAATGTTTTTGAACTGTTATTGTTCATTGTAAAATGATTGCATTTTCCTGCAGAGCAGTGTGAGATGTGTTTATTCAGGAGACGCACTGGGTATATACATTGCTGTGCAGTAAGATCTCACAGCAACAGCCCATGCTTGCTCCCTTGCAGTAACTTTAGCTGAGGATCATGAAGTCTAATTTAGGATAACCAGGGAACGTGTAAGGGTACCACAGTATAGAAATATACCTCATGTCTGAATATTTCCACAGGTACCCAAGAGAAAGAAAGAATTTAATTGTTGTGACTCTATTTCCAGTTTGCATCTCTCATGAAGGCAGTGCTGCTTCTGCAGTCACGCTAAGCATTGCACAAAAAACCACTGCCATACCAGAACACCTTCTACAAGGAAACTAGGGGAAGAAATGTAAATTCCACAGAAATCACATCCTTAGTAAGCAGAAGGAACCCATGCTCAGTTCTGAAGTTTCACAGGCACTTGCTAAAGAATTAGCTGAAGCTTTGTGTGATGACTGATTTCAGGAGACCAGCCACCTGGTTTTCTTCAGGATTTCTTCAGGAGATCACCACTGCAACAGTAGCCCCAGGTTTTCATTGGAGCATGCTGATACAAGCAGGCACAATCGTGGGATATCGTTAATGGGCCAGGTCTACCCCAAACATTCAGTTACTATAATCATCAGTGTATTTTTATTGCCTTTATAATCACTGATTTTTAAAAAGCTTCCCATGACCAAATGAAAGAAAATAAGCCCCATACACCATGCACAATACTTGTATTCTTGCAACTGTTTGGGGGAGGGAAAAGACAGACAAAGGAGAAGTTGTAGAAATAAGCACTCAGCTCTCTTGATTCTTACTCTGTTACCTCATCTAAAAGGCTGTTTTGCTCTCAAAATGCTGTAGCTACAGGCCTGTTCAGCATAAAACAAGCTGTCTCCATCACTCCTTTCACAAGGTAAAGATCTGTACAATACCAACTTAAGGGAGTTAGTTCAACCTCTAAAACTCTTTTGCCAAAGAAGATTGTGTAAGTCTAAGATAACACGATGCTGCAGTTCTTTGCCAGCTATTAGCTGTCTGGGAGCTGAATGGGAAGGGAGCTAGTTAAACTGACAGAGATGATGCCCAACATTGATTTTTCAATTGATTTCACTAAATTGTTGTCCACACAAACCCCAGCGTGGATATTCCCGAATTGGTTTAAAATTGACTTGTAATGATTTACCTTATGTTGGTCCTTTATTGACTCAGGCTGTGGCCACAACAGCAAAAAAGGAATGAAAAAACAAAAAAAAAAAGGAAAATAAAGGAAAGAAAAAGTGTTCTTTGTATCAGAATGCAACAATGTGTCCTGTGAAACATCCTAACAAGATGAATAAGGTAGTTCAATATATGTTTACAGATTCATCAAAGACAAGATGGAAAGTCAAAGGGATGCTCATGTAATTGCAAGATTCACATACAGTATTTTAAAGAAAAATAACCCATTTCATCTGGAAGTTGCCTCTCCTCAGCTGAGGCAGGAAAGCCAAACCTATGCACTCTCAGCAACACCTGTCTGCTTTGGTTTGTCCATTTTATTCTGTATTCACTGCATAATCAGTGTTTGTACAAGCCAGTGCTGGGGGTGAATCCTACACGATTCCTTCTTCAAATACCTGTACACCAAAGCACACAACATGGGGAATAAATAGAAAGAGTTGAAAGTCTGTGTATGGGGAAGGGGTTATGATATGGCAGCAATTGCAGAGAAATGGTAGGACAGCTCATATGACTGAAATGTGGTCAAGGATGGCTATGTCTTTTTTAGGAAAGACAGGCCAGCAAGGCGAGGTGGTGAAGTTGCTCTGTATGTGAAAGAGTTGTTGGAATGTACTGAATTCTGTCCAGGTGAGGATGAGGGCTAAACTGAGAGTTTGTGGGTTAGAATTAAGGGGCAGGCTAACATGTGTGACAAATGTGTCAAAGTGCATTTTTACCTAGACAGGGACATTGACCAGGAAACACTAGTTGGCTCAGGTCAGGCTACACAGCAACCTTGGTGCCAACAGCAGACTCCTAACAATGTCCCAGCATGGAACCTAGGCTGCTCACCAGTGGAAAGTGGTTCAAGTGGTGGTTCAAAGGTCTCCCATTGAGCCCTACAACAACATAAACAATTTTCATACTGGTTGTTGAGCATCAGAAAAGTGGCACATCAATGTAAAGATGGCTTAAGCAGAACCCTCTCTTCACTGGAATCAGAGAGTGTATGGAGCTGGAACATTGCCATTCCCAGTGGGAAGACTTAAAGGCAGCTTGTGGATCTATGTGTCTATTAACTGATACACATGCTCTTTGCTAACAATTATAGTGAAAGAAAAAATAATGGCCACTTGCCTTTTGACAGTGGTAAAACCATTACAAGTCTAGCTCTTGACACAGGCCCAATCATCCAAATGCACTCATCTCTTTGACTTTGAAATACCCTCTATACAGATCTATTTGCCTTTGTAATTGTAGACACAAAATTAAAAATCTTCTCCCTCTTCCCTGGACAATCGATTTTTTCTCTCTGTACAGTTTATAAGAGTTCATTCTTTTATGTTTTTTTTTAATAACTTGCATTGTATCTGGCACTTTGGGGAGCACCTATGACAGAAAGCACTTTATTACTTCTCTGTTTGAGTTTCACTAGAGAGCACTCACCAGGCCCTATCACTGAAAAGACAAATCCAGGCAGTTATTTAATCAAGCAGTGATTGAAAAATTAGAGGTGGCAGTGATTAATATGGATTTAGGACTTCAGTTTGAATGGGTTTTAACTAGAGAACATGGCGATTGAATTTTTTTCTCCCCTCTCTGAAAGAGAGAGAAGAGTGAGAGGAGGAACACAGGAAACCTCTTTAGGCAGTTCATTTCTCTCCTCTTTCTATTCAGAGAAAAGCTGAGAGAAGAGGTTACACACAGTGTGTATTATTATCCTTAGGTAAATATCCATGTGTAATTTCAACAATCACAAACAAACTCTCTGTGCAGAAGCAAAGATCCAGCCACAGAAACTTGGCTTGGACCAGCTTCAGAAGTGAAAAATTCTGCTCAAGACATGAACAAATCTTGAGGTTGAATTATGTCTGGCTTATGAAGAAACAGATACTTTTTAGTAACCAGGAACATACTTTAAATGTACCTAGAGTAAGGTTGTTTTACATTTAAAACAAAGGAACTAAGACCCTTGAAATCTGATAAAAAACAATGAAGGAGTAACCTGTTAGCCACACAGAATTAATCTGGTGGTCCAGCACAGAAGCAGTATCCGTATCTCTGTTTGATTAGTGGAGAAGGGATTTCTATAGACACAGATCTATCTGTCTCTATGTACCTTGTAGAAATTTGGGTATGCATCCACTATTCCCTTGCACAGACTGCAACCATTTACAACAGTAAAGTAGGTGGAACATAGCACCACAGTTTGGATCAGTTTTCAAGTCAGCCAGCTTTGCTGAGGTTATAGAGACACTAGAACTTTCATCAAACTGTTTTTTGTGCTGCCCACGTTTACAAGTTAGTATTACACATTTATAGAGGAAACTCAAACTAAATCTGGTGCCAAGTCACTCTGTTTAACTTACTGTAAACACCCTTCTGTGTGTATTTAATTCAATGTATACAGTTTATATGACTTTAGATCACCTAAGAAATACAGACAAGCCAGAATAAGAATGGCCACACAAAATTTGCTTCTGCTTAACTATGACTATTTAAAAAAAGTCTTAGTCATACTGACACAAGCTGCATTTCTCCCCCAGGAACAAGTCGCTCCTGTCTTGCTGAAAATTGAAAAAAATAACCAGAAACACAAAAAAGCACACAGAAAGATTATTTGTGGAATAGTAAACAAAAGCCTTGTCTGAGTAAGGATTGCTGGAGCTTACACTTCAGCTAATAGACTTATTTTTTCCCAAAAGACATTATTTTTCTCCTTTCCTTTTTTCATGTGTAGCTAGAATTGGTGATTCACATTTTCCCCAGATGTCTCTTGTCCTAGAAAGCAGAAGATCATCCTCATAAGAAGTCACTTGAGCAGAAGTCTAAAGCTTACATTCAAAGAAAAAGAAAAGTTACATACTGGAAGGCTCTGGAGAGCCATACGTTCAGATGCAACTTCAGATGATTTTTGCTAACTAAGGTGTATGTAATTTCCTGGTTCCCAAAGGATTCATATAATTTAAGTCTGGGCTGTCTGAAAGAGGGTGAGTGCTGGAAGGCAGATACCTAGTAATTCAATCTCACATGCCCCTGGGCACAAACATAATTGTATTATAAAGTAGCTCTGCCAAAAATGAAGCAATTACAGCACAATACATATTTTACTGCTTACAGTTAAGAAGGGTGGTTTCATTTTTCATGCATACCCACACCAGTAAACACAGAATAGAACAATTCCATGAACTCTGCTCGGAAACACAGTGATGTGATATTATAGTATCATGTGTATACCAGAGAAGTTACACAGCAAGAATCAAAGCTTTGCAAATTCATAGGCAGGAGAGCTTTAATTTGATCAGTGTTCTTTCACCATTTTGTTAAACAGTTAAATCAAATTTGTAACATTGAGGAGAGCTGTGAAATGAAATTCTGCAAGAACCCAGACAAGGATGAAGAGCTCACTCTGCAGGTACTGGGGTTTCTCCTCTCTTCTGCATCTGAGTGCCCTGTGAGAAACTGATGTGCTACAAAACCTGTTTGTGCTTGCTGCTCATGGTTGAGGTTAGTCAGAATAGCAGCTCCAAAGTGCGAGGCTCAAATAAACAAGTTCACCATAGGAAGGATTCTGACAGAGATTGGGCAGACGGGGATTTTGTATGGTAGAGTAGCAGAGACGGACAAGTCACAGCAATGTCCAGGGTTCTTATTGAGCCCTTTAGCCCAAGGAAATCTCGTAGGCCAATGTTTTCATCCCATATCAAATGCTTTCCAGATTTGTAAATGCCAAGCACTTTAGTTGATGCCCAGAGAAGCTCCACACAGTCAGCATCTCTGAAAATCTTTGGAAATATCTGCCTCCTAATAGAAGACACTTTTGAAAATGCTGAACTGCACTTCTCTGCACGTCAGTCTTTCCATCTGCAAACTGAGCATGAAAACAGTTTCCCACCATGACAGAGTGCTCTCCTTGGTATTTGCAAATGTCTTTTGAAAAGGAACAGTAACCAATACAACAATAAAGAAAAATAATTCTTGCTATCCAGATGCCTCATAGCAATCAATACAGCCCACTTTCAACACCTCCAGGTCTGTCTTTTTCCTAGTAAAGAGTTCAAAATCATGAATGGCCAAAAAAGAAACCTAAAGAAAGAAACGGAGGACACAGATCTGGTTGAGAGAGAACCACAACTACAAGAAAACCCAGGTTTCTACTACTGACACTACCAAAGTAGTAGCTGCCTGTTAAATATGCAGTGGCAACCTGCCAGCAAGCATGGAAATTCTTTTTGCTGCTGAATCACAAAGGCGTGGAGAACTTCTAGGGCACTTCATTTCCCGGCAGATCACTTGAACCAGTTACCTACAGAGCATTACTTCCACAGCTTCCGACATGCTGTAACTCTGCAAGTCTGCTGTCATGCACAGCAACAGATCTCACATTAAAGCACTGCAGAGAATTATCCCTTCATTTTTTTTCTGCAGTCAACCTTTACCCCTCATGAGTTTTTTTTAACTACTGATTCCTCTTTCTTTTTCCACTTTTGCTTCCCAGGACAAGCCCAGGCAGCACAGATCACCTGATATGATGCTTTCAGTGTCAGTCTTACTGTCCCACTACAAGGCAAAGTTTAATGTGCACACTCTGGGTCAACTCAGCAGCAACTCCACTGCTTTTCAGCACAGCTCTGCCAAGCAGCTTGCAGAGCTGATGTGTCCTCCCTGCCTCCTCTCCCATTTTTCTGCCTTCTGCTCAAAACAGGTCTCCTGCTCACTGCTGACAAATAAGCACTCTCAGCCCCAGGGGCCTCAAAGAAGGAGCCTGGTTGCTCATTTTCAGCCCAGTGGTCTGCATTACTGCTTCAGTGTGAAAAACTACAGCTAGTGCATGGCGTAAATTATTACTATTGCTCCCCTCCTCTCATAAAGCAGGCACCACTGATACCAGGCTGCTGTGCTTTATGCATATTTCATCAGGTTCCTTAATGCAGAAAGCTCTCCTCTGCAGGCATTAAAGTTATCTAAAGTGGGAAAAAAGCATCCATCCAACCCCTGCTTGAACTATTAAGAGCACACCTGAATTTTAAAGACTCTGTTGGTTTCTTTACCATAAAAAAACCAGTCTCCTCAATACCACAAGGTCCAGGATGGGACAGAGCCACAGAAGGTCACAGGGATATAAGATTGAGTTCTGCCATAGCAGATACAGCTATGGCTGTACTGCCTGGCAGTCCATTATGTTAAAAAACAATCCTTCATAAAAGTTATCTGAAAGCCTTTACCAGCAAGATACACAGAGAAAAGGAGAGACCAATGCACTCCCGGCAGCATGCTGTGTTCTTCCAAAGTCCTCAACAGAACAAAATTTTCATGCAGAGTTACTGCATGACAGTAGTGTGCACATAACGACCCTCATGAATTTTTGACTATTTTTAGGCTCTGGCAGAGTCTCAGATTGCTTTTGGACACTTGCTAACTATTTATGCAGCCAACTGACAATTTCTAACTTCTTCCTTCTACTGGCCTGTTCCAGTCCAGTAAAAAAGCACATGATCTTCATGTCTACCCTCACATGCACACAGCCTTCTCATTCCCTTTAGCTTTGTCCTGTGTTTCATTCACACCTCTTCTTCATATTTGTCTTTGAAAAGGCTGGATTGATGGGTCATGGCCAAATGTATGAGGTTCAACAAGGCCAAGTGTTGGGTCTTACACTTGGGCCACACCAACCCCAGGCAACACTACAGGCTTGGGGCAGAGTGGCTGGAGAGCTGCCCAGAGGAAAAGGACCTGGGGCTGTTGATCAGCAGCTGGCTGAACATGAGCCAGCATTGTGCCCAGGTGCCCAAGAAAGACAGTGACATCCTGGCTTGTATTAGAAATAGCATGACCAGCAAGATCAAGGAAGTGATTGTCCCCCTGTACTCAGTGCTAGTGAGGCTGCACCTGAATACTGTGTTCAGTTTTGAGCCACTCACTAAAAGAAGGACATTGAGGTGCTGGAGCATGTTCAGAGATGGGCAACAGAGCTGGGAAAAGGTCTGGATAACAAGTCTGACGTGGAACAGCTGAGGGAGCAGAAGGTATTTAGTCTGGAGAGGAGCAGACTGATAGGAGACATGATGTGACCTGATCTGGGTGAACTTGCTTCTGCGGGGGCTTGGACTAGATGATCTCTAAAGGTCCCTTCCAACCCTTCCATTCTATGATTCTATAATCACTCTCAGAAACTGCCTGAAAGGAGCTTGTAGTGAGTTGGAAGTCAATCTCTCCAGTAATGAATGAGGACAAGAGGAAATGGTCTCAACTGGTGCTAAGGGAGGTTTAGATTGGAGATTAGAAAAAACTTTTTCACCAAGAGGTTTGTTAAGCATTAGAACAGGTTGCCCAGGGAGGTGGTGGTGTCTCGGAAAATATTGAAAAGTCATGTAGATGAGATGCTGAGGAACATGGTTTAGTGATGGGCTTGGCAGTGTGAGGTCAGTGGTTGGACTTTATCTTAAAAGTTTTTTCCTGCCAGTATGACTCTGATTCAAATATGTTTCCCCCTCAAAGCCCTAAATAGTCTCTCTCTCCTCCCAGCTGCTACAGAAAAGTTGAGGTTTTGGTGGACAGCTTTGCTACCTCCTCTCTAACCCCTATCCCACACGTTTAAATTTCCATCATTCCAGGGTCAACACAGAATATATTAAACTATTTAATATTTGATTATTGACTGTGAATCATACCACATGCTTCTTCCATCATACCACATGCACGTCACTGATGCACTGCAGTTGGGGCTGGTGGCAGAAGGCCATTCCTAGATGGGATCTATGGCCTCTGGTATGCAGAGGACAGACTCGCTACAAATAACTGCCTCTTTCAGACACTAAAACCTTAATTTGCCCTGGTTCAACTCCCTCTCACCTCCTCCTTTGTAAATGTAATGCTGGGTCATTTTGGCTCACACCAGAGTTTAATATTGATGGGTTTGTTGATGCCAGCTGAGGGCAAGATGCAAGGCTCTTCCAAAGCTAAGATAACTTCTCAGTTTCTGCCTACAGTTATACAGTCCTTTTCACATTTCCGCTGCAGCAAATAACTGTAAGAAATGTTCACATAACAAGAATGGAGAAAAACTCCACAACAACATGAAAAAGTAACATGACATCTATTTCTACAGTAATGAAACAATTACTAACTAATAAGAACCAAACAAACCAAGCAGGATACAAACACAAGGGAACATTTTCTAATAAACCTTCCTGCTCACTGAAGTGGTAAAGAGACGTGTGGCTATTTCCCTTTAGATGGCTAAAAAATATCCTTACAGAAGGCTTTTCCTGCATTTCTAGTTCACGCCATGTTTACAGTCCAAGTTTATGTCCAGAAGTAGATTGAACAAAAGAGCTTATTGTCTTCTGTCCTCCACAGCAAGCCAACAAATTCACAGGGCAGGGGCAAACAGAAACCTGACAAAGAAACAAGGTGTGTCCCCTCAGGGGTTTGAGAGAGAACCTCCAAGTGCTGTGATAATCCATGATGAGATAGAGTTGCCCCAAAGCAGAGAAGAGCTGTGGGGTTGTGCTACTTCTAACAGTTTTGCTTCTTATCTTTGTCTAAGCCATAATAGTACCAAGAAGGAACCTTGACTGGAAAACTACTTGACAAGAGATTATAAAAACACTGATGCTTGTTGTGCCCAGTAATGCAATGCATCTCCCCACACACACACCTTGTATACAGTTATGTGGTGCAATTCAGCAAAATAACTTTCAGTGAGATAACACAGATGCTGCCACAGTGTTTCAAGTGGGCTAACACAGTCAGTTCTTTAGGAAAGCATAGTTACCCAGGGGAAGTGTTTTACTACCACAGCCCTATGCCTCAGTCTTGGAAAAATCTAGGCATTATACCATGCAGACATGACCTCCCTGCCTGGCTACAGTAGGGTCTTTTACAAACAACAAAATGTCATATCACATAAACCAGCAACACACTTCTCCCTTTTCTGCTGTTTACTTGCCTCCAGGACTGCTTTTTTCCCTTGTGCAAGGAATGGTAAGTCTAGCCTCTCCTCTGGTCTCCAGCCCAGCAACCATGCACTAAACACCAATGCTCTTACCCCTTCCTTATCAATCTTCTTAACAGCTTTTACTTCCCTTCTTAGATTTTTCCTTGCACAGTCCTGTCAGCCTGTAGCTCTGAAAGTCTCCACCTTTCTCCTGGCAATCACTTCCTCCTTGGCAGTTTCCAGCTCCTAGATCTCAAAAGTTAACTGGTTCCAGCTGGGAAGGTAGCAAGGCCCACCCTTAACCATTTCAGGTACACCATGAGGTCCATCCAATACGCCCAGCAGAGAAAACAACACTGGGATTTGGATCATCTTATTACTGATATAGGAAAGGGAACCTTCAGAGACTTGAACCACACTTACACAGAGATTTGATAATTACCCATCAGCAAATGAAAGCCCGCATGACATAGTGTGGCACTCTCTTTTAAGCTGACAAGAAGGGTCTGGAGTAATTGTGCTCCAGGAGGAGCATCTGAGGGACCTCCTCAGGGTGTTCAGCCTGGAGAAAAGAAAGCTGAGGGGAGACCTTATCACTCTCTATAACTACTTGAAAGGAGGTTGTGGTGAGGTGGGGTTCCCTCTTTTCTCCCAAGCTACAAGAGACAAATAGCCTCAAGTTCCATGAGGGGAGGTTTAGATTGGAGATTAGGAGCAATTCCTTCCCAAAAAGGATTGTCTTGCCCTGGCACAGGCTGTCCATGTGGAGTCCCCAACTCTGGATAGATTCCAAAGCCATGTAGTTGTGGGGCTGAGGGACATGGTTTAGTGGTGGCTGTGGTAGTGCCAGGAGAACAGTTGGACTTGATTAGCTTAGAGGTCTTTTCCAACCTAAATCACTCTGTGATTCTACAAAAATCATACACACTTGCATGAGGTGCAGTAATATTGGAGAGGTTAGGCCTACCACACAGAACTATGGAATGAGCAGATAGGATGAGTTTGACCCTTTGGATACACAGAGCTTTGCTCAGTTAGTGATTACCCACAAAATCTGATTTATTTTGCAGCCAGCCATCCTTTACCTGGAAAGATCTGCAGGAGAGAATATATACTGCTTCACAGGCAGATTGTCTAAGCCTGAGACTGGGCCTAGGCTGAGCATATGGTCCTCACAACTTATGTAAGAACCAGCTACTGCCTAGAGGAAGGAAGGTGACTTAAGCCGGAATAAGAAAACTGCACTGCCGCTGAATAATTTTGTACCCTGTGGGGGTAGAGTTCATTTTAGGCAATTATCTCATATGCTCCCTACCAACTGCTCTCCTCAACAATGATGGGCTGCAGTCCATGCTAGTAATGACAATGAAAGTGATCTGGACACTGGAGTGAGTCCAGGAATAAATTCCCACCTCCCCAAAGACTGGAACAATCTAGCAAAGAGGGACATCATGCAGCACACATATGGCATGCCAGGAGGGGAGAGCTGGAGCCAACCTATTTCATCATCTGTGGAGGAAAAAGGGAAAGGAGCAAGAAAAAGGAAGATACGACTTGTTAGAAAGATGTCAGATAACTTTTCACGTTGACCAGGATGACCCATTGGGCAGCACAGGTATGACACAAGCAAAGTCTTTGTGTCCCCTCTTTCCCCTAAAAAAAAGTCAATTTTGGACAGTAACATAAGTTTTGCAAGCCTGAACATTTGCTTTAAGCATTGACTGAAACAGAGATATCGAATCTTATGAGGGGTTACGTTTCTATCGCTAATGGATGCTAAACTGTACTTGTCACCTCTCTATTCAAATCAGAACTCACAAGCTCAGGTAAGGTTGCAGATTTCTGTATCTCCCTTTGCCTCCACTAGCCTTTAAGAAAGTTACACCAATATGAACACATGAGCATTTGGCTCTGCCTGAGCATATATGTGCAAGTGAAAATAAAAGGAGATGATACATTTGAAACTAGTAGATGTGTGACAAAAGATGCAGTTACTTGCTTTGCAGTGAATTGGCTGATCTCCTTTTCCACCACGTCTGACCTCAATAATGCCAAGAGAGCAGCGAGAGCACACAGTTATCACATCAGGCTTAGAAGCAGGGGGAAATCAATATCTCCCCCATGAGTCATGGGGGGCCAGGAGAGGCGATGCAGCAGGCAGCAGGTAAGCGGCCACAGGGCTCCGGAACTGGTGCTCACCTTGGACCAGAGCTCATTTTCACCAGCTGTGATGTAACTGTGGGACAGCCTGCTCAGATTTCCTTTCCTGAGCCATTCTGTTCCCTTCATGTGCCCAGTGTTCAGAATTAAATTCTCACCGTAACTCCTTTACATATAGCTCCTATTCTTACAGCCCTGCAATCACATAGGAAGCAAGGCTTTGGACCTGAGCTTTATCTAAATGTAACCTATTCTGAAAAGGAACCTTAAAAAGCACTACAGCTTTGTTTCACTGATTTCCATTTGCATTTCCAGGTTTTCATAAAGGTGTCTCAGTGGAAAATGGAATTGAGATCCCAATTTTAAAATCCTGACATATAAAATTCAGTGCTGCTTAATTGACATGTCTTTTCCCCATATCTCCCAGTCTCAATGTTTTTCTTTAAAAATCCTTTCAAGGAAAAGAAATCTATTTAGCTAGATCATGCTTAGTCCTGTGATGTTGGTATTAACTGCTAAGGAAGACTAGTTAGTCCGTTTTTTTGCCAAGTGTAAGTTACATTAAATAGGCTGAAACTGTGCAGGTTTCTGCTAAGATGCCTCTGTAAGACTGAAATTAATTTGTCTTTTCAATGGCCGGAAATGTTCATGAAGTATAAATCATCTCCCTTCCTCACTCACTCAAAAAACTTCATATATTATATAAACATATGGATAGCAAAATTACATGTAACTTTTAAAGTAAGTGGTATCTGCCTCTGAGACATCGGGCAGGTAAATTATAGCCTTAAAGATGAGGGAAAAGATTTGGGGACCATTAGATATATGATTCTATGAACATAAAAAGCAGAATAAATTAAAGCTGAGGTAATTTCAAAAGCTGGACACTCTCCAAATCCTCTGCAAGAAAGTCGAGTGAACAAGGGCACTGGAACAGTGTCCCAGTGGGAACTGAAAGCAGGAGAGGCTTGGACAGAGAGTCTGTATTTAGTTTATTTTTGTCAGTACTTAAACTGTCAGTCTCTCTTGGCTCTCTGCCTCCTCAAATTAAAACAGCACAACTTTACAACCTTGTTTTTTTGCACTGTCTCTAGGGATCTCTTGCAAACATTTACACCCTTCTGAGATCTAGCAGAACATAGAAACATGAGTCCTGTGGCTTTTTAAGGTGGCAAGGCTGACAGGAAAGGAAAATGCAATGCTTTGGTAATACTAATCTTGCCTTTTGTTAAACGCTCTTTCAGCATGTCCAAACAAATGCGGAAATGAACTGAATGGATGTAACATGTAATGTATTTACAGCCATACTTAGATCCATGTGCAACCTCATGCATGCCTGGTGCTGTGCGTGGGGTGTGAGCTGCCATGAAGCAAATGGGATGGATTTAAACAAGAGTGCCCTTCCCAGCAGGTTGGCCCCCTGCAAAGCCCATGGCAGGCATGGGTCAGCAGCACCTCTTCTACTAGCACAAAGCTGCTGGGGCTTCTAGGACCTTGAGCACTGAAAACCATTTTGAATTTCTCTCAAATATCCAGTTGATACTTAACCCTGTGCACTTCTAATAGCTTGGTTGATTTTTGTGTTTGAGTTGCCGTTCATGTGTTCAGGGGAACAAAGGTCAAAGCTGTTTGGCTTTTTGAAGCAGAAGGACCTTCTTCCCTTTTCATCTTGCCCTTTAGTACTTCCATGTGGTAGAGGCAGAGATAGAGATTAATTTATACTTAAGGTGTTAAAAGATCCAAAAGCATCTCTTTAATATAAAATTCTGCTAAAAAGACCAAAGAGATTTTAAACAAAACCAAAAAAAGCCAGGCTTTACTAAAGTATGAAATTGAATAGTTCACGTTTAAATTAAAGAAAAAAGTAAACAAACAAACTTGCAGAGAGAAGAGGAATGAAAATGGGTTGTAACCAATAGTCCCTTCATCCGTGGTCTCCTTGTAAGCTAGTCCTTGCCTTCAGGCTTCATTCCTGCCATCACTCACTTTGTGCAGCAAACTGGGACTACTTCTTAACAAATCCTTAAAGAACATGGTCCTTTGAAAGTTTTCTCTGTCCCCTGAGTGGCTGCTCTCAGCAGTTCTGCAATTTATGGCTGTAATAGATCGTGCCACAGACAACCAACAAGGCAACTATAAACTAATATCTGCAGATCATGTAAGGATAGAAGGAATTGTAGCCACAGTGCTAAAAGACCAAAGCAACAATAGACTTCACTTTTGAGGCCTGTGGTGGTTTAGCCCGATGTCCACCAGTCATCACTCCCCCTCCTAAACTGGACAGGAGAGAGAGAGGAATATAACAAACAGCTTATGAGTTGAGATAATGATGGAGAGATCAAACTCAGCAATTAGTGTCACGGGCAAAACAAACTCAACTTAGGGAGAAAAAGGTTTGATTAATTAAAGAAATAATAAGAGCAGGGAGATGAGAAGTAAAACCGTCTTAAAACATCTTTCCNGGGAGAGACAGTCCTTCAGGGACAGGCTGCTCCAGCCTGGGTCCCCTCACGGGATCACAAGTCCTGATAGCAAACCTGCTCCAGCGTGGGCACCTCCCCCACGGGCTGCCAGTGGGTCTCTGCTTCCCAGTGGTGCTCCATGGACTGCAGGGACACAACCTGCTTCACCATGGGCCTCACCACATATCACAGGGCAGCCTTTTCAGTGCCTAAGCACCCTCCTCTCCCTCCTTCTTCACGGACCTTGGTTGTCTGTGGAGATGTTTTCACATTCTCCCTCCCTATTGCTGCTGGTTTTCAACTGTGCAACGACTTCTTTTCCATCTCGAATATGTTATTCACAGAGGCATTACCTCCATCACTAATTGGCCAGGCCTGGGTGAGGTGCAGGGTCCAGCTGAAAATATACTGGCCCTAACCCTGTCAGCTACAGGGGAGGCTTCTGGCAACTTTTTTTTTTTTGTTTAAGGAAGCCACTCCTGTGGCCCCCCTGCTACCAAAAAACCCGGCCCAGGCAAAACCACTACAGGACCCCATAGTTTTACTGCAAGCCTGTTTGGGATGAACATGTTTTTTCCAGGCTTGGAAAGTCTCGCATTTTCTGTGGCTCTGTTATATGATGCCTAGAAAATGAGAGCTACCAGATATCTTATACCGGTCTTCCATCTGGACTCTGTTGACTAGCATATGGAGGCCACCACAAAGAACAGGACAGTCACAGCCAGATATGACTTCATGGGACTCAAAATGCAACCTCATGTTGAAACCTTTCTCTTATCACAAGGCTGAGGAGGAATATGTTGTCTTTGTTGTGTATCTCAGCATGCAAGAAGCCTTATATGGGGCAATAAAAAATGCTGAGAAACTTTTCTGAAAAAAATATGAGATTGCTGCAATGTGGTTGGTTTTGCAAGGTACATGGCACCTTTGATGCAAGAAAGCATTTAAGCAGGAGTAAGAGTCTGAACAGAAGTGGTAAGAGGAACAGGTAAGGATGCTTGAATCACAGCATTATCTTCATTCTGAATTGCCAGAGGAGGAAAAGAAGGACTATCAAAGGAGAGTGCAAGGCTCAGTGATAAAAGTAAACTCTATTGCCTGACCAGGTGAAAAAAATCTGTGGAATTTATGATATTTTCTTGTTGGTGGACTGCTATGTAATGCTCTGAGTAAGTTAGCACATATAATCCAAAACCATTTTTCTCCCCATCTGCAGATTCAGTGAAGCTTGTAAAGGATTCCATATAAGTAATTTAAAATATTCATACAAGTCTTCATCAACCATGCATCCCAGTAAACCTACAAGGACAACCTTGGGCTTTCTAGGCAATTCCTCTTCAAAAATACTGATGCATGCAAATGTTTGCCTATGTGCAGCAATGACAGCATATGCTGCTGCTTGCAACATTACATATTATTCAGAGGAATAATGTTCATGCTATTACACGACAGCACACACTGTGAAATGCCTCATCTCCTCTCTAGAGCCAATTGGAACAGAGAGCTCTGTTATCCCCTATTGTAAAGTGTCCTGTCAAACGCTATCTTCTCCCTTTTGCTCATCACATCCAAAGAATACTCTGCAAAGACATTCCCTGACTCCTAACAAGACGTATTTTGTCAAGTCTTCATCTCCTGTTGAGAGCTGGAGATGTCAGCATTGCCCTGTGTCTTATCTCTTGTGCCTTGCTGTAGAGGGAAAATTATCTCCCTTATGGACAGAATTGCATATTCTCAGTCTGACAGTAACAGGTATCACTGTACTGGGTAAATTACATCAACTTGAACTAGATAAGAGATAGATCTTGAAATATGAAAAACGGTAGCCACATCTTTAGGATTTTTTTGTCAAAACCATCTTCCCTACATCACTGTGGGAACACACCAAAAGGAAACAGAAAATTGCTGCAAAACTGTAATTTGGATCTTCTGCTTTGCCAGAACACCAGCTACTAGATAGCAGCTATCCAAAATCTGTTTCAGCCCAAAAAGTTTACAGTCTTATATGTTTGGGGTTTTTAATTTTCATTTTACTTTGATATGCCTTTACCATTTTGTTGCTCATTTCATTTTTCAGCAGTCTGATACTAGAAGACTTTGTCACTCAATGACATGCTGGCAGGAGGAAATAGCCTGTGCAATGTAATACATGGAAACATTTTACTGAACTCTGTACACGAAATACAAACCAAAAAAAAAAACCAAACCCACAAAAAAAAAACCCTAGCAGCCTATTTCATACACTTCATTCTCTTCAACAACACAATAAGTAAATCTTCTCAATTTCTATTTTTATTATCAGCTAATTTGTGCCATTCCTATAAAGATTAGCTAATAAAGCCCTAATTTACCAGAAAAAATAATCATTTAGAACGAGAAACATTTTCAATTGAGACAGCCACCAGCAACAAGACTTCAGATGAAGCTGACTACCTCTTTTTGCTCTCAGCCTCTATTTTCCCACCCTCCTCAGTTTTGCATAATGAGATTTAAAGGTGCATTTGGTATTAACTGCTCTTTGAGGTCTTATCTGCAGATGAAAATCTGCTATTGAGACAAGATATTACCAATGTTTAATTCATTGTTGAGGAAAAGGATCCACAGGTTTTGTGAATCTTCTAAAGTATTTGATAATGCCTCTCATTTCCAACAGGTCAAGTTAAAAACCATAAGAATGCACAGTTTCTTGTTCATTTTTTTCATATTAGCACAGAAAATAATGAATGCCTTTCCTCTCCTCACTAGCCTCATACCAGAGGAAGAATAGAGAAACAGACTAATGATAGTAATTTTTAAAAATTAGCATTTACTCATTCAATCAAAATTAGTAAGCAGGCTTGTGAGCAGGAACATTAATGACATGGGCCATTTTGTCCAAATATTCTGCTTCTAATAGAAACACACTTGATTTAATAAGTGCTGCTTCAAAAGAAGGGACTGCCAGCGGACAGCTAAGCACACTCCTGAGCTAACTATAGATGGTCTGGATAAATGAGATTAAAATTTACTCTTAAAGCTAGGAAAAGAAATAAAACAGCAGCACTGTCCAACTTGATTCAATCTTCCATCAAGCAGAATGAACTTAATCTCAGGAATAGGAAATTTTTGAGCACTTCAAGATGGTTTTCAATTATTTTTAAACAATGCTGCTTTGGAGTTTTTAGATAAATTATAAAAGCAGTTGTTCCAATGACCAGAAACTTCAGTTAATTTATTTTGCTAACAACTCCATCCCTTTCACTGTGACATACCCATCTCTACTATATTACGGAAACTGACGTAATGTAATTATGGAGAGAAATTAAAGTGTATGTAAAATACTGTAATGGAGGAGGGAAAAAACCCACGTGCTTCACTGTTTTTATATACAAGAATTTGAAATTTGTCTGACTGCCTTGTTTTACACCTTCATCACTGATGGCTCTGGGCCTTCACAGATCTGGCTATAGTGCCAATGTAGTTTATGCCCACACCAAACTGAAGCTGAGAAGTAGGTTGCAGAGACATAAAATATAGCTGTTTGGGAATGTTTTCAACAACACAGTGTTGTAACAGCAAGGAAAAGCTCTGCAAAATGTAACAAACCATTATCGCTGACTTATCATGGGAAGATTTTGTGAGACAAATTGTAATTCTCCTTTTCCAGCTCAAACAACTGCCAAATTGAGTCTCTAGGATCTGCAGTGAGTTGTTTGTGCTTGGGGCTATGTGAAAGATTCCCAAACTATGGTACTCAAACAGGAATCGGGATGACCATCTTTTTCTCTTGAGAAGACTGAGTATTGCCTGAACAACTAGCCATCTGCCTCTGTACATGGCCTGAGATGGAGTCAAAAACTATTTGCAGCCACCACTGCTGTCACTGCCACATGGTACCCCATAATCTCTGTTTTGGTATCTCAGGAAGGTCAGTGTGCAAAAACTACAGGTTATTCTGTTAGTACAGTGCTGAAAGGATATGTTAGCAGCAGCTCCTGACTCCTGGAAGGCTAAATTATGCACAAGAAGCAGTTTGGTTACATTGACCAGTAATGCATCAGAGAAGAGACATCTACTGCATACCGAAGTATCTGCCCACACTAAAACAAGCCTTGTGATACAGAAAAGTGAGCGTGCTGTGATGAGGCACAGCACAGTCTGAACAGCAAAAGTCCCAGAATTTATAGATAAAGCAACTGATTCTCCTGGTGCTCTGCAAGGTGTCTTTTTTTTCTTCTCCAGCATCAAAAGGAGATGTTCATAGCTGTATAAAATAGAATGGCAGTGTCTTCTGGAAGCTGGCTTATCCAGACTCTTACTCATCAATAACCAACCAGTTTAACACCAGTGCCTTTCAGCAATGGGTTTATAGGCCAATTGATCATGAGTTTTCATCCATCAGTACTAAGCAGAGCTAATCCAATGCAATACCTTATTTAAGAGAGCAGGGGGTTTATATTCTCTTAGCCTGCCAACAAGGACATTGCACCAAAATCAATAGCAAAGACTACACTCTTCACAACACAAACCAAATCTTCTGTAGTCCCTGGCCCCAGAATCTGCAATCCCCTTCCCACAAATGCAATCCAAGAACATACAGTTGTTGTATCTGAAAAACTATTCTGTCCTATAAATTCCATAGCTACAGGAAAAGCAAAACAAAAAAAATAACATCCTCCCACTCTTTCCCATGAAGACCACTGTGGAAAAGTCCCCAAGAGCACACAACGGAATGCGGAATGTCAGGTAAGGACCTCTCCATTTGTGGGTTACTCATATGTAAATTTGACACAGTAAAGCACCACATCAGTTCCACTCCATTTCAGCATTCGCTAACTAATGCAGAGGTGACGGCATCAGAACATATACCTGAAAAGTGCAGGACTGAGGGAAGCCAAGTTCAAGACTTGGCGTTTTGAGAAAAGTCCTTAACTTAGCCAAGGCACAAGTGAACCAGGGTTGAATTGTGACACTGCGTACAAATTCTTTGAAATGAAACAGTTCTGCCACAACTATTTGCTTGGTCAGGTAATTTCAGGGTTTGAGGGGGCATTGGTACCTAGGAACATATCAATTTGGGGAAATGGGGAGCTATTATAAGACACACCAGCAAGAACAATAATATAAATCCTGTTAGCTGAAAGGATTTTTCAAGGAACATTGGCTTAGAGCTTGGTTTTATTCATGTCCTTCAGAAATACACTGTTCAACAGGAAAACCTTGTCTTTAAGCAATGCCTGTTACCACTGATAAAGGCAAATGTATCCACTATCCTTTAAATTAAAAAGGAATTTTGTTTTACCCTTCTTAATTGCTTTTCTTCTCTCGTCATTACAATTAGAAAGCACAACAGCTTTCCTATTGTAAACTGCTCATTGCTGTCTGCATGTTTTCAAGGGAAGAGAGAATAGATACAAAAATACAGTGAATACATGGTAAACTTTACCTCGGGCTCCTATAGAGTTACTAGGAACATACTGATATGAGGTAACCCTAAATGAGAGTGCTTTGCTTTATAAAATGTCGTGCAACAGCAGCACACTAAATCCAGGAAGTACTTATTATAAAATCTGCAGTTTTCTCTCCTATTAAAGAAATACTGTATCGCCTCAAAGCACAGCTCTTCCAAACTTCCAAAGTTACCACCACAGACTGTCCCTTTTTAACAGGATTTTTCCCTAGCAAGCTTTTCTGATGCATGTCCTTGAAATTTTGCAGAGGCAAACAACTGCAGCGTTAAAACGATCATTTGGCAGCCTGCTGCTCTTTGCTGAATTTCTCTCTGAGCCAGCTCCTGCTTTGTTTTCTTCTCCTTCTTACAATGATCTCTCACAGCATGGCTATCTCAGTGACTGTGGTGTAAACTGCAGTTCCAAGGGTTCTTTTCCCCCAAGAGAAAGGTAAGCCTTTGGCTGAAATGAACTTAAAACAGTCCATCAAACGTAACTCCACTGCAGTTCAGGTGTGAAAGTAAGCACATCCCATGTCAGAACTTAGGACACTCTTTGTTTCAGACTAGAGCAAAGTCTAGGATTCCAATGCTCCCATATTCTGATGTTGTCTCCTCTCTAATATGCGCTACACAAGCTCTGACACTGTAAAGGAAGATGCGAAAATCTTTGTCTTCTTTAAATGAAACAACCACAAAAGCTTTTGCTTCATTTCTTGTTGTGTAGCTAAGGTTAGGCCTTACAGAAAACTGGTCCACTCATTGCTTAAAGGTATTTATTAGGAAACATTTTTGCTCCTTTCAATATGTTTAACTGCTTCTGCTATTCATCTGCTCACTGAATTTACACTGAGCTTTCAAGAAAACCTCCTCCTTGACTTTCTTCAATTCAGCTCTGTAAGCAATAAGTGACCAAGTGTGGTGGTTTAAGCCAAT
>WBNH01010476.1:202746-332257 GCA_013401255.1 Urocolius indicus | reverse complement strand
AACTTGAGGCTGTTTTGTCTTGTTCCCTTGCTTGTTACTAGGGAGAACAGACCGACCCCCATCTCACTACAACTTCCTTTCAGGTAGCTGTAGAGGGTGATAAGGTCACCCCTGAACCTTCTTTTCTGCAGTCTAAACAGCCCCATGTCTCTCAGCTGTTCCTCATATGAAGCTACACTACTTAACAGAGGGCAGTCTTTAATTGCAGTCATCTCTCCTCCTGCATGTGGTCTGACCTGCAAAGAAACTTCAAGTATTCTACTTTGCTCTTGACATTTGTGGCACAGTAGCGTGCACACAACTGAATGAGAAAGTGCAACAGCAATAACAGTGAAATTAATCAAGAGATGATGTTCTGCACAATTTCCATCATAGAGAAAAAGAACCTGAAGTATAAATCATAAATGAGTCCAGGGGCATATTAAGAGTGATGTAGAGGGGAATCTGCAGGCTGAGAGTGGGAAAAGAAATATCTTAGGTAGGATGCATCTATGTAAAGACAGTGGGGACAAATGCAATAAAACTGCTTGGGCCATTTACTTTTTTCCTTTTTCTCTCTTGATATCAGCATATTTAGGAAAGTAATAAAGATGCTAAAGAAACAGAAAAGCAGGTTCTAGAAGCCAAAGTAAAGATTCAGTAGGATAAAGACTGAGTGATCCCTGAAGCATGTCTGAAAAGCTCCTCAGATTATAGTTGCCTGCATATATCTCATTTTAACTGTGTTCAACATGTATCAGAGCACCAACATTTTAAACAGATATGTTGCTTGAGCTACTGCCAACCTGTTTGCATCCTTAAAGCACCTATAGGCAGAAAAGCAAAAGGCACAGCTTATGCCCATCATGAATGCAGGATCCCAGGTAAGGAAGTCTCTGGGAAAGAAGACAGGTTTATTCAATGGAGAGATACTTAGAATCTCAGGGATCACAGCACCGAATAAAGTAACTAATGGTACTGTGTTCCTGCTAATCATACTTTACTCAGGTAGGTTTGAGTAAGGCTTACTGGTGGCTATTTGCAAAGAACATACCACCTCCATATGGGTAGAAGGAGCATCAGAGTTTCCTGAACATCCATACTGACTTGCATATCAATCTTGGTGTCTGATCTTGCCATCAAGACATAGTTTTTAACAGGTTGTGCTTACGGGTTCCAAATCCTGATTATAGCATGAATGCTTTGGAAACTAGGAGAAAATAAAATTTGCACTCCAGGAGAACCAGTTTCAGTGTTTCAAGGGCACTACATGACAGTCAATATCATACTGTAATATGTAATACAGCTGTAATGTAATTCATTTTGAAATTCTGAGAAGGAATGACTTGGCTCTTCAGTGCTGTGAAGACAGGAGCAGTAATATGAGCAAAGATTGTAAGACTTTGTGGTGTCCCAGTAGTATCAAAGCTCCCTGAAATATCCATGGCTTAGAGTATCTTCTGGATAGATACGGAACAAAACAAGAAGGTGTGTTAATAAAAAGATTCAAGTGAAAGCTTTAGTAGAAAACTGGTAAGAGACACCAATCCCAACTCATCTCCATGGAAGTCTGGAGGTACGTGTTGAGATGTTTGAATTCACTGGAGTTTCTGGCTGGTTTGCTGACAGCTATAATGGCTATCCAGAGAAGCAGCATGTATAAATGCCTGTAGGGTAGCTCCATTAGGTTTGTACAGCCTACATTTAACCAATATATCCAAGGAGTGGATCCTTGGCTGCTGGGTAAGCATGTTTCAGTAGTTGTAGAAGTCTGACTGCCACTGAGATGATGGTACAGGCAGACAGCTTTCCCATTATCAGTACTGTTGAAAGTACTAATGTTTTTCACACTGCAGGACACACTGAATAGGATGACTGCAGCTCCTTCACAGGATCCAGTCTTTTCTAGGAAGTCCAAACTGATTTTTTTCCCCTGACATTTGAGGAACAAAACTTCCATATTGATAGTTTTTTGTTTTAAACTTTCTATCAAGACTTCTTCCATTTGTAGGGAAGAATCTCTTTTTGCAAGACAGAATCCAGCCTTTATGTGTGGAGAACTTTGGCCTGGCTTGATCTGGGGAATATTTAAGCAGCTTAATGCAAAGGGCTATTGCGGCTGTGTTAGTTAGAGTTGTCTCAGTCAATGTAGTAGTACAATGACAGCCTTCTAATTTTTTCTTGCATTTGTAGGTTTGAAGAGATGAGAGGAAACGTGTATTTGAGACTTTGGCACCATGATATGACAGAGTATTTTCATATTTCTCAAGAAAACAAATGGTCAGATGCTTATGTTGCCTTTGTGACAAACAACATATAATGACATTTCTCCAGTAAGGAAAATATGGCTCGTGGATGAATCTCTTAAGGAGACCATTTGCAGCAGGTCGCTGTTGGTGCTGTATGTCTGGTGTTTCCTTGACTGCTGTTGACACTTGGAAAATGAAAAGTTACCCATGAAGATGCTGCAGCTATTGGAAACTTGTCCATTGATCTGTTAGCCTTCTTCCATGAGGAAGGTAGTGATGGATGTTTACTTCTTGCTTTTTTCTACTCATTGCCTGTGAGAATTCACACTCTGGAGTTCATCTGAGCAGGCTGCAGTGCATGTAGCTCCTTTGCAGTTCTAGGCTACTGTTCTTTTCTAGCTAAAGTTCTTTATATCTATAAGTTCTCCGAGAGTCCTGCTTACTTCAGCCATACTGCATCTGTGACCTTCTTGGACACATAATGAAGGGTGAAAAGAAAGATCCTGGGGAAATGAACTAATTGTACAAACATACATAAGATTTCGAGGGGAATTAAAAGCAGTTTCATTAAGTGATACCTGATGTGCAACAGCGACTTGATTTTGCTGCTATAGTGAGCAAGAGAGAACTGAAGGACCATATCAGCTGCCTGACTACTTCATGTTGACTGGCTGTAGAGGGTAAAGAAAGTAACAGCAAGCCAACAACACTATAATTCTGGAGATTTTTCTTTCACACATGTAGGTCTCTGAGATGGGATCTGCAAGGATATGTGCTTCAAGAAGAACAAGAGTTTACCAGAGTGTAGGAGAAAAAAGAGGTTTCGAATTTATCAGTGCCATGGAGATGTGATTAAACAGAAGACACTAGACTTTCTGTTGTGTTTGTAGTATCAAAAGTCTGAAGTGACCTCAGACTGATTAACATCAGTCTTAGTAGAGAGCTAGAAAAAGTCAGGCTGCTGTCAGGTAATAGCCTGCCATTACACTGTGGAGTTATCACAATCCCTTCCAGAGTTAACTGTCTGCTGCTTCGTGTGGTTTTACTCGCGAGAACTCTAGAGACAGTCCACCTGCCCCCAAAGTCTGTGAAGTTCTTGTAAGACCAGACAAAAATGTATCTGGTATTTCTCTGACAGGGGATCCAACTGGATTGCAGATGGCATAATTCTCAATTCCCCAGACCTTACAGTAAAATTAAATTATTATCAGGAAAAAGAATAATTTAAAAACCCCAGACAAGCTGCTTAATATCTGCATTCTTCCATTAAGTGTAAGACTTTCTGGGAGTATTTTGAATAAAATTAGCCAGAATTCTTTTTTTTTTCTTCAAAAATGTTTTGTGTTAGAAGAATGCTTATGCTGAAAGTGAAATGTTCTGTAGAAACATGCCAATTTTTTTTAAAAAAGGCATTTCAGAAATGTAAGATTGAAATCTCACATTTTGTTCTCGCACATTTCAATTTGAGTTTTCATTTCAATTAGGGATGTTATATAACTATGAACAAAATCAATCCCAGACTAAGCTGTTTTTACTTCACTAAAAGCAAATGTTTTGATTTGCCTCAATTATTTCTGTTGAATGAACTTTTATGGAAAACTATGCAATTTAAATTTTTTTATTCCATTTTAAAGAAAACACAAAAGAATATGTTACAAGGGACTTTAGTGAAACAAACAAAATCAGTCCTTCCTGTAGCTCTAATTTGGGTAAAGTACCAGAATGTTTTTTGGATAATTTTCATAAACTATAGTTTGGTTTTAATGCCTACTGGAAAAGGGCACCATCTTGCAGGAAATCAAGAAATCAAGGTATATGATGCTGCCTTTACCAGGGCAAATGGTGAACATGATGCTGATTTCCATGGAAAGAGTCCTTTTCTTTTTTTCAGTGCAATATAACATGCTAATCCTCAGACAGCTCTGCAGAAGAGCTTGAAATCTCTTGCTCTAGGGAATTAAAATTTTATTTTATGCAATAAGGGGAATTAGGAAAAATGTGACACCCGCAATGAAGTTTGCCATTGTGTTTTTGCTGGCACTAACTCATGTGGATCAATGCACATCTAGTGCTAGCTTATACAAACGCAATAGATATGCATTTATACTTCACATAGATTCCACATGATCTCAGGTCTGGAGAGAAGTATTAGCATCTCTGTATACAACAAAAGCCTACTTTGAACACAGTTAATAAGGTCAAGGTAACTTTTAAAGCAAACGAGTCCTGCAGCTATCAGTTTTTTCCCTTCATTTCCTATGTATTCTAAGATTTTTAAATTCTAAAGCTTGCTTTTCTAATTAGTTTCAAATATGTAAATCGTGCCAATTTGAATAGCTTATTAATTAATTTCATATATATATATCCATGAAATTGTCAGACAGTAATCTTATGGTTCCAAGTGCTTAAGGTAAATATAAGGAAAGTGAATTGCTTTAATTTGGCTATGCAGATTACCCTAGATTGACAATTACTGGACAGCTAATGAAAGAGGCACATTTTACACAGCTGAAAGCTCTGGGTTTTTTCCCATTACTTTCAGAAAAGCAGAACGATTGGTAAAGTGTATCTATGCACATTATTCTTAATTTTCAGGTTGTTTTAATAATCCTTCTCATTAGCTCTCCATAAATGATGAGTTCAAGTCTTGTGGTAATCAAGCCTGTGTGTGGGGGTCCTGCAAAACAAGTAGGTATTAAATATTATTAGAGATGTAGTGCTTATCTTCAGGTACAAGTACTGGTCTGACTCAAAGTGTCAGGTGCAGCTTGCCTGTGTTTTATTATTTGTGTTTTGTGGGACAGGTAGACAAAACCAGTCCTAGAACACCTGAATAGGAAGGCTTTGAAGACAAACTGAGCCATGAAGAGAAATGTTGAAAGGCTATTTGTATAAAAGACCTCTTACTTTTGTTTTACAGGTGGAGTGACTTCAAGGATTTTCTAGTTTGAGTATCAACTGGGAGGCTTTACTGATTTGAACACCTCTGCCAAAAACCATGTGTGACAGAGTGGACTTTTTTCATTCAATTTTCCTTTTCACTTGACCAGTTCTTGATCCACAAGCCAAGGGGTCCCCAAAGAGGTAATCAGGCTGCCCTAGGCTAAGTGGGATGAACCTGGGAACAATCCAGGCCACTGAGCAATACAGAGAAAGAGCAAGTATAAAAATTTAGAGTTTTTCTCATCTCTATTACTACCCATGACAAGGGCTTCCTCATTTCTATTCCTAAATAGTCCAATGTGGCTCACTGCTTTTCCTATGGCAAGGTTAATATGGCTTTTAAACTCTCAACCCAGTAGTGTATTTATCATTGTGTTGGAAAGAGCAGTCTTCTTTTCCTCCACCTCTTTAGAAAGATTTATGTTCTCTATTCCATAGGTCATTGTTCTCTTTTCTGTTTTTGTTTTTTGTTTTTTTGGTTTTTTTTTTCCCCATTGTATGGGTGGGACAGAGAGGGAAATCTGTGGGTCTGGTTTTCCAAAAGGAGCACAGCCTGTATCTGCTTTTGGCTCATTTCAAATGACAGTTCTTTTCATATCCAGGTTCTCCCATCCCAACTAAATCCATTTGCTTGACTTCTTAACTGTAGCAGTGTTGTGAAAGCACAGCTGCTCTGGAAGGCTGCAAGCAGAGAGGTGATCTTTGACATGGCTTGTCCTGCTAAGGTTCTTGTGTACTAAGACCACATCACTGATTTTGATCTTGAAATGAAAAATAATAATGAAATGTTCAAAACAATCATATCAGTTTTAGTTACTTTAAAGACATGCTGTTGTGTGTTTTATAAGGCAATGATTTTTTTCCAAACCTGTCTTGGAAAGGCTAATGGCAGCAGAGTTATTCTCCAAGACAAATTTCCTGAGCACCTTGTCTTCAACACCTTGCAATACTCGTTTGGTACTGAGAGCTTGAGTAACATCTACTGGATTCATCCTCTCTGGGGTCTGAGGATTTAAGGACTTACACAAACTCCCAGAAGCATGTTCTTCTTCTGTCATGGCTGTGCCTTTCTTCAATGTACCGGGTGTTTGAGCATTTCTACAGCTTTGTTAATTTCTTATTAATTAGCTGGTAGAATTCCATGGTGTGGGAAAAGGATACGGAAGAAGGAAAAACAAAGAACAGATTGGAATTTGGTACACTCTGTGTAGGGGTGTTACTGGGTTTCTCTGGGCAGCCTCACCCACCTAGGGCAGAAAGGACTTTGTAGGGCTCCATCTGTGAAGAGGTTTTCTGGCAGCTCAGTATGAAGGGTATACTGTGATGTAGTTGAAAGGAACATGTGAATCTGGAAGGAAGCTTGCACTGGTAGTATTAATGTCAGAAACAGGCCTGCGGTCTGCAGCAAAATACGTGCTCCTCCGAATGATAACTCTTCTGGGGACTAATGAAGCCAGATGAAGACTAGATCCTGAGCAGTTTTTTTTCCAGGGAGGAAGGCAGGCAGTCTACCACATCAAAGGCTCTGCATGCCATGTTGCCAGGATCCTTTTTGGCAAGTCTAAAGGCTCTGGGACAGGATGAAGATGAATGAGTCATCTTATGCTTTGATGAAGGTGCTGAAAGAAACTGCACATGCCACTGAAAACAGGAGAAAACCCAGTCCACCTTTGTTCAAATGCAACAGGATTATGGATTGCAAGAGACAGTAGACACAGGTGAACAGGCAGCCCCTGTTATGTTTGGGTAATGAATCTCTGCTCTAGGGAGGACAGTCAAAGATAGCAGCAGCCCAAAGAGAGTTTCTTATGGACCACTTTCATTAGACATTTGTAGCAATTTGTATTTAATTCCCAGACTGTGTTTTTCATTGCCTTTTAAATTATAAAGTTATTTAATATTGATGCACAATGTTTCCTAGAAGAGAACAGCCTGCAGAGTTATACTGGATTTGTATATGTTAATACGGGATACAATAAAGCCTATGAGCCATTCTGGGACTGAAAATGCCTCTCACAAGCATTATCAGAGCATGTTAGAAGTGGTCATATGGAGGCTGCAGCTAGCTGTTACAAAGCTACTAAGCAACATTTTTTTTGTTCCACATCTCTTTCCAAGAATAAATGATTACTGATTTGATTAATTATTTGGTTAAAAGATTTAGTTGGTATAGTATACATGATATGTAATGTTCACTCTGTGTGATTTGCTATGTTCAAGTCTGGGTTCTCAAATCCCTAGCTCAACTTCTTTCAGTGCCTTTCTATTAACAGGTGTTTCTGGACTTCTGAGGCATCTTTGCCTTCATGTCTGTTCAGCCTAGGAAAAGATATCACTTATCTGGCTTTGGATGAAGCAGATTTTTTCCCAGTCACTCAGAGAAGGCTCAGCAGATAGTACTACTAATTGGTACCTCTGAGTTTCAAAGTGGATTTTGAGAGAAAGACTGGAATGTGACCAGCTGGGATGTCCCCTTAATCTGCAACAGTTTTACTAGCAATTAAAGCCAGAACAACATTTTGGCCCATCACTCAGCAATCCAATCTATACAGCTAGGTCATCTGGATGCATCAGGGAATGGGTCCCATTTAGCAGATCTCTAGGAGGACATATGAAGCAGAAGTTATTTTGTTGACATGTTGTGCTGGACAGTCTCCACAAAAAACAGATCAGAGAGGGAAGGTAAGAATAGAGCCATTTTAAAAACAATTGTCTAGTGAGAAATAAAAGAAAAAGCTTATATTTGCCTGACTGGTGCATATGACGGTAGAAGGAGTGGGGCAGAAGTTAAATGAGAGTCCTATATTGACTATATTAGAAAGGGTAAAATTAGCTCATATGTGTTTGCCTTTGATTGGAAATCTGTCTGGGAGGTCACAGAAACTCTACAATCAGGTCTTTATTTAATAGGAACCTGAAAAATTCCTTTTAGTCTTTGCATTTGGGTTTGCAAATTGGTGCCCATCAACATGCTGAACTGCTGCTGAGTGCCTGGCACAAAAATCTTCACAAAAGGGAACAGCCTTTCAGTTGGACTGATGGTACCTTGGCTGATGACAGGTAGGTAGAGGGGAACCGGTACTCATAGTACTCCTGGGAATAGGAAACATGATCTCTGCTACACAAGTTCTCAGCAAAATTTGGAGAAAGTCACTGGAGATAAGAAGGTGGAGGAGAGGAGAAAGCTACAGAGGAAAACAAACAAAATGCTTGTGTGTATTTTCCTTTCCTCCATCACCTTTGTTGCTTTCATTGCAACTGTCAGCGCAATCTGGAACCAGTTAGTAGATCTCTTAATATGCATAATACTACAAAATGGTGCACAGAGTGAGGACTTGAAGGACTGATGTTAAAAGCTCTTGTAACTTGGCTGGAGAACAGAAGCTTTTATAGCAAAGCTGAATGACTGAAATACAGGGGATTGTGCACCCTTTATTACTGCAATCTGCACATGGAGAACAGGCTGGAAAATTCTTTGGACATTCACAGCAAAGTAGGTCGTAGTAAAAGGAGAATCAAATGCCAGAAGACATCTTTCACTGCTTTAAGATATTGCCTTAGATGAGAGAACTAGCTGCCTTTGAACTCATCCAAGCGTCTTTTTGACCATATAACTTATGGTGTTTAGACAATCTAAGGAATCTGAGATTTCTTCTATGGATTCATGTAAAGATTAAATCTCTATTAGAGTTCAGGGAAAATTAAAAGAAACTTTTGCTAGCGAAGAGGAAAAATTGAATCTGCCTAGCAAACCAACAGAAAATCTAACCAGCTTGGGGTAGGTCTAATGTTTTATATTATTTTTTCTTTTGAGTGTTTTAACTAGCTTTGTGGAAAAAGATATTTGAATTAGAAGGAAAATGAAATATAACGGTTTTATATCACAAATGTTGATGCCAGGACACCGTAGTGTTTTGTTTTTGTTTTTTTTTTTTTAAAGTAATGTGATAGAAAAATGTCAAGAAAAAATTAATTACTGGTCAGAAAATCTGGATGTAGGGTTTTTAAAGAGCTTTTTGTACTGAAATGTACATCACATGTTACCGTTGAAACAACATAGGACAAGGCCTGCAAACACATACTTTGTGTTGCTACTACTAGACATTATTGTTACAATAACTTACAGCCAAATAAGAAAACAGGACTCCTTCTCTAAAAACCTTAAAATACACTAAGGTTTTGTGTATGTGAAAGCTGATCCAGTTCTGAATGCAGTCAGTGAGACGCTGTGCATCTCCATTTTAAAGACAGCTCTAAACATTTTCACTCAGAAGGTCTCCAGACCAGTTTGTACATCTTTTTACAGCTATAAAACGATCTAACTAAGAATTTGTTTTCCTGGATTCTTTGTTTTCTATTTCTCATGTTTTAATTAACTAGTATGTTTGTGGTTGAATTTATCCGGGAAGACAAATTTGGTTTTATGCCACTCTAAAACCTCTCCTGCAGTAAAATACATGCTGATTATTCCATGCACCTGGAATAATATGACAAGTAGCTTTGTGGAAATTACAATAACGAGATATTTCCTCAAAATTGGGTAGTATGAAGAGTCTTTCAAAGTGGGTACTACATGCATTCTGCTTATGGTGCTAATGTTGCTAGTCATCAGTGACAGCTCAAATATTAAGATAAACTGAGGAAGGAGACATTTGCATTTACTGCAAAAAAATACATACATTTTTTCCTGTCTTCCCATATTTCATATATTTCCTTACAGAAAAAGTTATGCAATTACCAAAGTTATGCAGTTACCAAAAGCACCTCCTTGAATGAACAATTCACATTATGAACTCTGGAAATGCACTCAGAATACCAACATTTTTAAGCCAAAAGAGAAAAAAAAGTCCCACTTTCGTGACAAAAATATACATAAATAAAATCAAAATAATCTTGTTCAAGCATGGTTGTGGTCAGACAGTTTCACCAGACTTCTTTCTCACAAATACAGAGTGAAAAACATGCACTAGAATTGTTAATTAAGCGTGAGAGGTGATCAAATTTAAATCAATCATAGCTTAATTTAGGAAAGAGTTCAGGGAATCTCTCCTGATATTCACCAAAGGCAAAATAAAGCACTAGCATTTTCCTCTGCTATAGCTTACAACCATGCTTCAACATGTCTTCCCACATACAGAAGCTGGGGTGACTGTGGTGTGTTACCTGTATTATTCTAGTAATAGACCACCACTAGATATTAAAAAAAGCAAACTAAATCCACCCACCCTGTCCCCTCCAGTCCCACCCACCCCCTCTCCCCCACTTTAACAGTAGTTTTTCCATAAAGAAAACAAGTCATATATACATACATATACACACAGAGATAGCTCAGGACTACGTACAACTTCTAGGATGGCAGCAGTAAGGGTATGACAACACAAGATGTCAAAAGAAGCTACTGTGCTTCTCCAGCCCTTTGCTACATAATTTGGAGGCCTCTGCTACCCAGATGGCATTTGAGAAAAAGAGAGAGGAAGAGAGAGGGAGGGAGATATTTTCTTCCTCTTCCAGAAGGTTTGGGTAAATGAACTTGCAAGTTCTAGGAGTTGTAAAGTTTTATGTCCAGTGGCAGCTGATGGCCAAAATCTGAGCAGCAAAGGGCATGGAAGCGGAGAGATCCAGACAGGCAGAGACAGAAAGACAGATAAACAGACACACAGCGACAGAGATGAATGCCAGTCCCAACTGAGGTGCAGGCTAGATGTTATGTCGTCCTTCCACCGATCCTTGCTCCCATTGCGGGGGTGTGTGTGTATAAGACTGTGTGACAGGGGTCAATCACTTCAGACCTTGGACAGGCAAAATGCCCTGGGGCAGATCTGCCTGAATAGGGACTGCAGGATTTAAGCCACTGGTTCTCTGCCTTCAGACACATTGATTGAGGGTGGAAATGAACTTGTGAGGTTTATTGTGGCTGGAGACGAGGGAGAGGAAAGCAAGGGAGAAAAGGAAGAAAGGCATGGGGTGGGTTAAAAGGGAGAAGTGCAGGAGAGGGTGAGAGGGAGACTTGAGTATAGACTGTCAGATATTCCAAAGAATGGGAGCAGGAGCCCATGACAAATCATATGAAGCCTCTTGACACCAAAAGCAAGATGACTGAAGGAAAGGCCCCATGCGCCTGGTTTAAGCCTGAGCTGCTTTAATTCAGAAATAAAAAAGACTAAAGGAGAAATCACTGCACAAGTCTCCAAGTATTCATGGGAGCTGAATGCTCCATTATGTCTCTGGCCTTACTGTGTCAGTAATCAGCCAAGCTGCAACCCTCTGCTGACTTCCTAGCAGAATTTGTAAACCTTTCCAGAAGCACAAGATATAAAGTACTCAGCTCTCCTGAATATCTGATAGACAAATGACTAACCACTACCCAGTAGGCCTGGCTACAACAGAACTGACCAACATTTTCTAGGGGAAGTAATACCGCAAGATGGGCTTTGGGTTTCTCTAACTTTCTTCATAGGGGTGCTACTTCCTGAAGCACTCAGGTCCTACATCTCCCAGATGCCACCCTGGATCGCATCACATACAACATTGTCCTTTCCTTTTTTTTGCACCTTCTGTTTCCTTTCACCTCACAAAAACTACCATTCCATCAACTCTCAAACCAATTGCAATGCTCACTCTTATGTACCTCTATAAAGGAGGGCAACTTATACAGACAAATAGTCCATTATTTCATAGAAGCCCACAGTCACCAATTTCTTATTGCTGACAGTTCTCATCTTGTATCCAGGCACACCTGTCTGGCTTATCACATCTGCTCTATTGCACTGCATACATATCCTGAGTACCTCCTCCTCCTCCTCCTTCCTTCCTGCAGTCTTCACAGACACACAGACACACAGGCATGGCCACTGAGTCAAACAAGTGGGATGGATGACAGTCCAGATGGTTTTGCTCAGCCATCCTCATGCACTCCCAGACACAGTTGATGAACACAGAGGTACCCCATGCATACACACTCAGAGGCACCAGCAGAAACCCTCGGCGACAGGCTCACAGGTAGGCACAAACCCTCCCTCCCTTGTCATCCTTTCAAGACAGACAGAATCAAACACACACCATCCCCACTGTCACTACCTATGTCGGTGGTCTGAAGACACACATGGTCCCACCTGAACATGCCTCCATAACTCTTACACATCTACACGCCATGAGACAGACGCCCACTGCAGCTGGATGGGCCGACCTTCCAGCTTGACCACAGAGACTCATTCAGCTCAGTGGTCACTACTGTTATGGGCATTGCTTTAGTGGCAAATGAAGATTCAGCCACGGGGAATCTTTAGTGTGACAATGGCAAGGGAAAGAGTGAAAGAAAAGGGACCCTATGGATCAGAGAGGTGTTGGCTTTTCTCTCCAACTGAGAGGAAAGAGATTACATTACCAGCTTTTCCAGTGACTCAAGGTCTGTTTTTCTTTCATCACTTTAGGCATTGTAGCACAGGGCACAAAATAAACTCGATTTCCCCCTTTGATACAGCATGAAAAAAAGTAATGAGCAACTTTCTTTGCCTGGAGGAGGAGACAGCAGGCTGCCAGTCAGCTTCATAGCACTCCAGGCTACATCTGCTGATGTAGAAAGGAAGGAAACACAAGCCTGTACCTGAGGCTACCTCTGGGATGCTATATTCCAAATTTGCTGGCTTTTGTTCAACTCCTACAATGTTTTTCTTTTCTACTTTATTAATAGATAGCAATAATTGTAACCATCTTAATGTTTTCTTCTAAGGAATGTAAAGTGTTTTGTAAATGCTGATTACAATGCTTTCTTAATGTAGGGAATAATAACAATCTCCAGTTTACAGATGAGGAGACTGAGATATAAGGATCTAGCCAAAATCCAAGGAGGACAATGGACAGACCTTTCCTCTCAGGTGCCATATATGACATAATTGTCCACCTTATTCCCAGATTCATTCTTCTTCTTAGCACTTCAAGAGAGTTGACACGTGGTAGATGTGGTCTGTGCCTTGGAAACTATTTTTCTTTAATAGAGGATTAAACAGCCCTTCTCTCTCTCTTCAGTTACTTAAGAAGCATTGAAATAGAACTGTTAAATATTTCCAGAGAATTAAAAAAAAAAGTCTTCATTTTGTGGCTAGGAAGTTAACTGTGTAATACTTGCTGAGAATCAAAGCTCTGAAATTGCATCTTGAAAGTAAGGGAAAGTAAAAGTGAATTTGTCAGGAACTGTGCCGCTCTCTGAAGTTTTCAAACCACTGGATTTTAACCTACTTGGTGTCATTTGCACTTACTCAGTTGTGTGAGGTGCATGTCTATGTGTCTGTGCTACTGGTTGAGGTGACTGCAACTTTTTAAGTTGCAGTAAGCAAGTGGGCCTGATGTGATGCAAGTGAACTTATCACTTGACCTATCTCCACACCATGGACATGTTTTAAGTGGAAGCTTCCTAAAGTGCTCATAAATGCTGAAGGCAGCCTGGGGGCCTACCTCATAAGTACATGCCTTCTCACTATTTTTGAATGCACAGCCATGCTAACAAAAATATGCTGAGCTTGACATGCAAGTGTACACTCACTCACAGGCATGCAGGGGAACATGCCTGCATACACGAACACCTGCCCGTAAGCAAATCAAACTTGCACAGTAAGATAGCCATATTGGCTCAGAAAACGTGTCCATAGACTCAGTTACATACACAACAACCCACGTGCCTTCATCAACAACCATTCACAACACAAATACGCATGAAATACAAGTGCTTGCATACACACACTCTTTCTCCCATACAGATTCATGACTGTACACTCTCCCATGGATCTGTAGCCCATACGCAGGTGTCCAAACACATTCAGGAACATGTACCACAATCAATGTAGTGCACACACAAAGACTCACCCACGCACACTCACATATATCTTAACGTAGGTTTTGGTCTGTGAAATTCCTTTTCAAGAAACAAAAGTAATTGTCAAAAGGAAAAAAACAAAGCATGGAGAACTGCACAAATAGATGCAAGTGCATACCTGCACTCACACTGTTGAGCCTGTCAGTCAGGGTTCCCACTGCAACTACAGCTATTGTAGGTCAGCACCTTCTGGGTATGCTTCCCCTGAATGCAGTTGTCTGATAAACCTTACCGAGATTTCAGCCTTACATGTCTATGGCCACACATCAAACTAACCTGTGACAGATGTCTCTGTCTTCCCTAACTGACCACAATATAAACTGTCCCTTAGCTCCAAGAGAAGCATCTTCCAAGATCCTACCACAAATATTCTTCAGCATCTAAAGAGTTGGGCAAAAACATCTTACCTGCACCTGACCAGGCTAAACATCTCCAATTAGGAGTTTATTGTCACTTTAGGGTTTATTTTTTCATCCTTTTTCAGACTTCAGGTCTCTTGGAACAAGACAAGACAGTGTACAGAAACACAGGGCAGGGTTTTCTCAAACCCACAAACAGGAAGAAAGCAACAAGCTCCCAAGAAGAAGGGAAAAAGTGTATCAGATAAACTACCCCACACTGCTTGATAAGATGACAACTGTCCATCCAAGATGGGCTGCTACTTCCAAAGCCCATTTGCTACAGATGTAACATATCAAGTGCTGCTAGCAGGAAGGGAATCCGACAGGACAAACCAACATACAAAACATTCTCTTATTCAATAAGGGTTATAAGTGCAAAGGGATTTCAGAACATTTCAGAACAAACTCCGTCCATAGCTGCCGCTCATTTATCAGTGCATCAAAAGTTTGTGCAAGTTTTTAGTAACAAACATCATAAACTAGTAGCAAAGGATTTGCCTAGATAAAAAGAGAAGATTTAAACATGCCAAGTAACAAAAAGACGTGTGCAGAAATCTCTAAAAACTGTATAGAAGGAAAGGATTCTTTAGAGGAAACAGAGGGACCATCAGGCAATGCTCTTCATAATCCTTACTAAAAGATTCAGGGCCACTCCTGCTGCCTCCTCAACTAAGACAGGTGAAGGTTTTTTTGGACAGAGGTACACCTTTATGTTTCATAGGCTTCTATAACAACAACAAAAAGGATTCTGGGCCTTGGCTGACATGAACTTGACTTTACATAGGGAGTGGAAAAGAGATACTTGTCAGTGACAACTAAGCACATCAGTATGGATAGCTCTGGAGACTGAAGATCAGAACAATTAGCAGCAGCATGACCTTCTAAACAACGTGCCGAGTGTGATTTATCCTGCTTAAATTTAGTCTCTGACAGCTGAGTGTCTAGACAAACCAAACAAACCAAGACACTCACCAGTCACTTGATGGGCACCCTCAAAGAGCAATTCATTTCCCCTGTCATAGACATGTATAGAGAGGCACCAGTTGGCCTAAGGAGTTGTGCATCTCTCTCTGCTAATAGTAACTGGAGGTCTGAGTGACTGTCTTCCTCTCAGATGGCAAAAGTTTAGGTATACCAAAATATCTTAACTCATGATGTAAAAAGTTCTTTAATACATACGAAATTACAGTGATCAAAAAGATCTATTAGGTTTTCCCTTCAGTAGAGGGTTTCTGACTATAACAGACCTAAATTTATTTATCAAAACACAAGGATTTATCCCTTTTCTGCTTGGAAGACTTTTTGTATGGATTCAAATACATCACTCAGGAGAGTCTTGTTGATGTCTAGTATAATTAATGTCCAGTTAACTGTACTTATTTCTCACAGTCATCATGTACAGTTTGATCTCTATGGATGAGAATGGAACTTTTCCACAATCTGAAAGTTATTGCTAGATACCACATCTAGTTCTTATGACGCGTGGCATAAAAAAGGCTTCTATTTCATTCTTTAAAATTAGTAACTTCAGACCACCCATCGTTGTAACTTCTCTCTACAAAGTTAGACCAATCTTAATATCTCTCTAGCAAAAGGGTAACAAAATTGTTTACTATATTCTGAGAGAAATGTTGTAAACAACTTTTTTTTTTACAAAGAAAATAGACTAGTGTCAAATAAAATACATCATTTATTCTAAGTAAAAAATATTACAACTTGGAGAAATGTTCCTGTTTCAGAATTAAAAAAAAAGAAAAGTGAACAGAAATTAAACTAGCATGAAGATAAGAAAACATTTTGTTTGGAAAGTTTCAAGTAAGGCATTATGATTTTTTTTTTCAAAATGTTGCCTACACTTTCCCCCTAAACTATGCTGTCACTTTTTTTGCTTGTGCTGGATTGCCTCCACAGTACACAACAATTCCAAGCTGGAATGCTTATTCCACAGCCACACAATTTTGCAAATTCATGATTGATTTGCTCTCCATTAGCATATCTACAACAATTTTATTTCCATCTTTCTATTTTTCTGGCCTCGCTAAGCTATATTTTGCAGTCCAATTTTTTACCTTGCTCACAAACCCAGTGATTCCTTTGTAGTCTTTCTTTCGGGAATCTGTGTGTTTCCTGCCTGTCCTTTGTCTGTTTATCCTGTAATTGTATATCTATCCACCTCCCAAAAGACAGCGGAAGATGTTTTCCTGATGTGTTTATTCCTTGTAACACCAGCTACTCATTTCAGTCTTTGTGGTTCACTCAGTCCTTCACCTGTCTGCTGAGATGGGCATGAGTGGGGTCTGTCACTGTTAATTGTGCTAGTAGAATTCATGAGATGGAGCGAATTGGGTTGTAAACCCCAAAAAAATGGTTTAAACTCTGGTACTTTGTTTTTTTTTTGGTCTTTCTGTTTTGTTTTTATTTTATCTACCTTTTTTGTGAATTAGAAACTGAACATGAAGAATGTGTTCCTCTAAACAGAAATGATTTGGTCTTTGTTTCTTTTGGAAGAAGCCCAGGTGAGGAGGCACAGGGAGGATACCTGGTTTGGTTCCCGCGGTTCCACCTCAAAAGAACTGACCTTTAGATCTCTGTGGGGTGGAGAGCACTGAACTGCCATGGTAAGCAAAGCATATCACTGGGTAGACCAAAGTGCTGGCCTGAGACTATTCTAGCAGCTTCACATGGCACAAATAGCTTTTTCACTTGCACTCCACGTTTCCCATCACTTTTCCTGCTATACAGTTTAATTCATGCCAGGCGGATTATGAAGGGAAGAAAATGATGCAACAGTCAAAAAGTCTTTTAAGTCGTTCCAAAAATTAAAAAAGAGTAAAAAGGAAACAAAACAAACAAATAGAAAAAAAAAGTTTCAAAACTAAACAAAAAGCTCTGAAAACAAACTCAAAAGAAAGGAGGAAAGGGAGGAAAAAAAAAAAAAGAACCCGGGAAAGATAAATGAATGTTAGAGCAGGCACGATCATGGACAGACGCCAGCTACTTACGTTCACCTCGGTGATTGCTATATCAACAATGCTACCCACAACAATCAAGGCGTCAAATGTATTCCATGCATCACAGAAATAGTGCTGCATGTGGCAGAGAAGCCAAGGAAAGAGAGAGAGAGAGAGAGAGAAAGGAAGAGAAAGAAAGAATGAGAGAAAGAGAGATGAGGGAGAGAGAGAGGGAAAGGGAAAAGAGAGGGAAAAAAAGTAAAAAGTAAAATAAAATAAAAAACCAAAACAAAACAAAAGAATGAAAGAAGGAGAGAAGAGGAAAAAAATAAGAAAAGAAAGAGGTTACGTGGGCATATTAAATAGTCTCTTACCACTCTACAGTATTGGTTGCTCAAACCTCGGTAACGTTTCACATTGTGGAGGGTATCAACAAAAGCCTGGTTAGTCATAAAGTTACACTCAAGCATGTCTACCTTTTGGAGGGAAAAAAAAGCACACACACCCCAAACTCTGTGCACTTTCACCAGTCACAGCCTTGGGGCAAGCTGTGACAAGTGAAAAAGAAGGAGGCATTTTTCCCCTTCCTTTTTTTTTATCCCTGGGAGAAGGAGAAGGACGACGGCAAGTTCAATAAAAGCATGACTAGAGGGAAAAAAGAAAAGAAAAAAAAAAAGAGAAAGAAAGAAAAGAGAGAGAAGGAACAGCAGAGGAGGAGGAGGTGGTGGTATCCTGGGGAGGGTAGAGTAATACTCACATTAGTTTCACTGAGAATGACGTCTATAATGCTGCCAATTACGATGAGGAAGTCAAAAACATTCCAAGGATCACTAAAGTAACCCTACATAAGGAAGGGGCAGGCAGGATGGGGATTAAAAAGGAATGTTAGACAGACAAAAACAGTTCAAAATTACCATTAGAATTACTGCCCTGAATACCTCAGGAGGTTTTCATCTTAAGTCTACCTGTTGCGCCTTGAGCTGCAGCCCAGTCCTGGAATCCTGACTTGCATGAGCGGTCTCTACCCATCTAATGTGATCCCAGAGCAGCCACCCCTCCCTTCCAACTCTGGGATGGGGGCAAGGTGAAAAGAAGCCATGGGGATTGCGTTGAACATGGCTGCTCACAGGAGTAGAGCTTGCAGGACCAGCTCCTCCAGACATCTCAGGTTTCTAGCAACACAGCATCCTCCCCCATTTGGTTTAGATTTGGCTGGGGGAAATGTACAGCAATAGCATCATCTGGTTCTCTCAAAAAATGGCTCCCGTTCTGCCAGTGTGAATATCAATCCACCAGGTCCACGTTCCAGACGTAATGGTCTGTGCTGGCACTGGGAACGGCCAGCTGCCGTGTCACGGTGGAGCAGAGGGCACAGCTAAATTAGAGATGTGCTATTTAAACTTCACTGGTTGTCACCTTTATATTTAACGAGCCACAATGAGTATTTGCAGCCTAATAGTTTCTATTAGTAATGCTTTAGTTCCTGCCTTAAAGCTACAGAGCAGATCAGGAATTTCTGTTCTGAAAGCACATCTGCACCACAAAATGAGAGTGTGAATGTAGCACATGCTGGTGTATCCCACCAGGAAGGGACAAGAACAAATGCAAATTTGGCTTTAGTATGTGCTCAGAGGGAGACTTGTTGCTCACTCATGCTGAAGGTACTGCCACAGCCTCACTGCCACATTATCAGTCTAGGAAAAGCTATGATAGATCCACTAACATGTGCTAAACTCACACCTGCCCTTTGCTGTGAAGAATCACTTCAGGGACTATCTCATACATCTTGTCCTAAGCATAGCTCAGGAGATGCTAATCGGCACTGCTTACTGCCCCCATCTTGCATGATTTTTGGCTGGGTAGGCCATAGGGATAACAGGATCCTTTTGAAAAAAAGGTTTTGTTCAGCCCAGAAAAGAGCCTCTGTATATAAATTTCCTGTGCAAGTCAATGTCATGAGCAAAGAAGATTCATCTTGGCTCACTGAACACCTGTGCCAACCTCTTCCTTTGTTCTGCAGTCTTAAAAGGAGACAAACATACAAAATCTTCCATACTCCTTTTATGTGTTTGGTTTTGTGAGCATGGGCTAATCTGACCTCCCTGTTTCCCAGCTGCAGCATGTCTCCACTGAGACTGAACCCAAGTTGCACTGTGACTGCTATTCTTAGCCAGAGAGTCAGGTCATGGGTAAAGTGTGAGTCTGTGTTCCCAGGCAGTGTTGCAGAAAGCAAAAAGAAGGCGAGGGGGGGTGGGGGGGGGTGGGGAAAGTATCCCAGCACTGGCACTGCATAAGCCAGGCTTGGGAACCTGAAATACTGGGATTCAACCATCACGTGGAGTAGGCACTGGCAAAAAAAATGTCTTTTTAAATGCTGAAACACTGCCTCCAGGATGCTTTGAAACTCACAGTTATAAACAGCATTATGCTTGGGGCAGTAAAAATAAAGAAAAATATGAAGGAGAGAAAGCCACTGCCCAGCTGGTTCCACACCAGTGAAGAGAGCTGTTAGAGTGGACTTTGAAATTTTCTCCTCAAAACCAGAAAAAAACCTCCTTTATTCTGCAGCCTGCAAGAGGCAACGCTTAACATATCTGCACTGGGAGGAGTAGTCATCCCATGGCTACACATTGCTACACAATTAGCTACAACAGGGAGGAAGGAAACAGGAGCAAAAGCAAATTCAGAGAATATTATTATTCAGCATCCAGCCTAGAAAATACACAACAAATATTAGAATGAATTTAGTGGTGATGTCCAGCATCGTTAGCAACCAGATGGACCTGGAATAAAACTATAATTAGGCTTCACCAAGAGGAAGGGGAGGGAGAGAACAGCAGATTAAATTGTAGAGACAAACGTATTTTGAATAAATAAAGGACAGACACAGATCCTACAGAGCAGCAAAAAGTGCCTTTGCAGCCTGATGCAACCTTGGCAGATAGCACGTTTGCAAGATCAAAGAGAATGGAGTAGAAGACAACAGACCCAATCCTCCTGCCCCTGTTCATGTGCACAGTCCTGCTGAAGGCAATGGCACTGCTCACATGCCAAATGAATACATGTGTTCAAGTGTATGGCTATCTTCCATTTCCTTCTCAAATTGCAGTTGAGGAACTATTAAGAATTTCAGCAGAAACCCAAACAACTCCAAAAACACAGAGTTTGGTTTTGGGCAGCTGCAAGGGTGAAGATGCAAAAGATGTTGTTCAAGGTTTGCCCATGAAAATCATGACTATTTTAGAATCCCATGGTGATACATAGGTGGTTATTTTTACTATGATTGACTGGAATCATACTACTTTATAACCAAGTTCACAATTTCTTTTTACTGAGCATTTTCTCATATAGAGCCCAATAGCCATTCCTCCTGGTAAAACACCATTTGCTATTGGTACAAAACCCAGGTGACAAGTAGCATTAAATCCTGTTCTCGACCACTGAAGCCAGTTAATTAAATTTTGCTCCTGGTTGCAGTAATGCAATCTCACTGGAAGCAGTGACACTGCACTGACACAGTTGGCACATCTCAGGAGAGATTCAGGCCTGGAAAGAAAGGGTCCTATTTTTGTTGTCATCACAAATAGTTGCTTTGGACCTTTGTGACACCACAGCCTATCTGGAGTCACTCTGTGAACTTAGCCGTGTTGCTTCAGATTTATAGCGTAAGCTCTTTCTCCGAGGATGCTCTGCTGAGTCTCTTCAGCCAGCTCCTTGCCTGAAAGTCAAGGACTGATCTGCTCTGGGATCACAGAAAGAGCATTACTGTGATCTGTTATGGTGTGGTTGCAAGGTGGACTCGGAGAGCTTTTCTCTTCCTCCCATACCTCTTGGATGAGTGATAGAGAGGAACCATGGAGATTAATGCAGTTTTACTCAACCCCATATCCAATATGGCAGCGTTGAATTAAAGGAACATGAATTTTAAAACCTTCCTTTCCTCCTCACCTGCTCCCTCTGTCTTTCAAACAGAAGGATGAAAAATAGAAAGATATTATTCAAAGTAAGAGAGCTCAAAGAAAACAGAGAACATAGATGTTTCATTTGTGTGCAAGGTAGTGGAATCCTTCCTTAAAAAGCCACTCTCCTTTGAGACATTTACCTAGGAATGGCCACGTTACTTAGCTTTGGATCAGACCTCATGATCTTGTCAGGAGTTATGAGTATATATCAAGAGTGAACTACACCCCTTTGGGACTTTCTTCTTGTGACCTCAAAGTACCTCTTCAAGCCACATTCCTCACTGGAGTGTACCAGGGTGGCTAACAAAAGACAAGCCAAGTGAAGGAAGGACTTTCACTCTAATAAAGAGGTTGTATTTCCAAAATATTTTTTCCCATCAGAAAGTTCTGTATACTTTTCCCAAGGGGGTGGAGGTCTGACTGGAAATGAATCGATGGCACTGTTTGTTTTTGCAGTACAGGAATTTAGTGTAATACCATGTTTTACCCTTAAAGGGAGACGCTTGACCTTGATTTAAGCTGTTTGGTTGCATGCCACATAATGGCAGACCTAGGGGTTTACTGGGGAATGGTAGTCACCCTCTCTTGTGGGAAGTCTTTGCAGATCCATGAAGCTTTTGGGGAGAAAGGAGGACAGAAAGAGACCAGGAGGATTGGACTGAATATTCAGGAAGCATGAAATACCCCCACCATTAGAGCACATTTTTTCCCCCCCCTTTTTTTTTTTTTTTTTAATTTCCCCAAAGGTAGCAAAGAATAGTGTATCATCACATGATCAATAAGTTAATGAAAGGCTGAGCAAAAATATACAGTAGCTGATTGGAATGGAATCTCATTTGTGCAAGGGGAGCAGACATTGTAGCATTTCAGAATGAGTATGCCAATAATTTTTAGGTTTCCTAGTTGCTGAGATTAGCTATCAGAGAAACTAGTGTTTGTTTTGGTACTCGTGGAGCCATTGAAACTTCTGGAGACCACTTCTTTCACCTTTTTTTTTTTTTTTTTTTTTTTTTCATGAGAATGAGATCCTAAGAAGCCTCATTAATAGCAGGGAAAATTGCTGTCTCAAGATCTGATCTCAGTCACCTGGGGCCCGTAACAGGAACTTGTGGTAGCTGGAGAGCTATCTACACTGAAGCACAGAAATCCTGGGGGAAGGGTGCTGTTGAGTCACGGTACCAACTGGGTTTTGAGGATCCAGCCCTGGGGTAGCTGCAGGGTCACTTGTGTGTTAATTGATGTGCAGTTATTTATCTGCTTAGTCCCAGGTTTTAATTTCTGTTTCTTACGAGGTGATCGGAAAAAATTCACAAACCCCTCTGAAAGAAAAGGCTCTAAAGATGGAGAGCACAGCAAGGGCCAAGGCTATTCACTGGGTGGGATCTGACTGTAGGTCGATGGTCCCCAGTGGAAGAAGATGCTGCAACATCATAGGAAAAAAGACATACATGCATGTATGTATGCATGAACACACGAAGTACTGAGGAAGAGAAACTAAGAGATAGGTAACTACACAGCCTAAAAAGAAAGCAAACTACGGGAGAATCTTGCTGCCACTTATCTGAAATAAATTTGCATGTTAAAACAACAAAAAGAAACATTAATCTTAATCTTAAACTGGAAAGAATATATAGGAAAGAGAGAAAGGGATTGATACCCTGATAGTCAGTGTTATTGTTCAGCAAAAAATTCCTGCTGATTGTAAAGGGAATCAAAGCAGGCTTTGCTGGGGATTTGCAAAATGAGACGAACAGCTAAGTTGGTTGATGGTTGTTCAGTATGTGAATGAATTCCTGAAAAGGCTGGAGGCTATTTAGAGCTGTGAGAGTCAGTTCCCAGACTTCATTAAAAGATGCTTTCCCTGAAAATACTTTTGCAAAAGGAACAGTTTCAGTGGAAAACAGTATAAAATCAAATAATATTTACACATTACTGTGACCCTTTGTGTACCTTGTCACAGAAGATTTGAATGATTCTCATGTATCCTCAACAATCTCACAAAGCTATTACAGCTCCTGACAGCAAATGGGGATATGTGTGGGATGTCAATTCTCTTATACTCAGGTACCATTTAGCCATATCAGTAATCAGCGAAATTAGCAGAACCCAACAGAGAAGGAAAAAAAAAAGTGAAGGATGTAGCTGCTTGGAGGTCCTGAAAAGCTACAGGAAAACAACATATCTTTACATACATATCAGCTCTCATCCATTGATGGATTAATTCTGAGACATAGACTCCCTGCAGTTCACCTACCAGTTGCTGCAATCCTATCAGTTGCTGCAATGAGTCACTGCTGCAGGGAATTGCAAGTTTCCTCTACTCCATCAAATCTTTCCACAAACAGGGAGTGTGGAGCTTTTCAGCTCCCCAAACTATCCTAAAGGTCTGATCTGTTCTGAAGAAGCCTTCTGCCTTTCTCTGCATATTCCAAAGGAAAACAAGACCAACTTGTAGACCAAGATAGATGCTCAATAACTGCTATTTTCCTTTATCCTCTCACTCTGTTTCATACTGTCTCTCACAACCAGGACGTAGCTGAAAGCAAACAGGAGCCCCTTGGAGTCTGAGGCCCTGCCTGGACATATTGGATTCTCTGCTTGACAGAAACTAAGGAGTTGGTGGACTTGAATGGCTCTGTGATCTGAAAAAAGACCCCAAATGTTAATTTTTAGGTCACTGGTATAAAACAAGGATATCTTGTTACTGCTTAATATTGGCCACTTCCTAATTAGTTTGAGAGCTTGTAGTCTGTCTTCTGAAGTTGGATTGATATAACAGCCCGCAGAAGAATGATTCAAAAGAAGGAAAACTCAACCTGTAAGAAAAGAAGCGACACATCTTTCAGAATGAAGAGCTGCCTACTGTTATGGGAAGATGAGATAGTGGTAAGTAATGGGTGAAGAAGCATCCTGAATACATGGTTGGACTTAAATAGCCTCCTTCTCTCCATATGCACCATGGAAAAGGGCAATGGACTGCTCTGAAGTGCTTTCTGTATGAATAGCAGATACTTACTGGAAGAAAGGCATTATCCTCCAGAAATGGTCTGGTAGGTATGAACAATAGTTTTTTTAATAGTTTATTTTTTTCCTGTAAGGTATCTCTGTGTTCAGAAAACGCTTGAGTTTATATGGATTAGAATAGTTAATAAAACAATGCTTACTGTCATGTAATCCATCAATCATAACTTTCCAAAAGAGGATGGTTACTCTCAAGTCATACTTCGGGAAGCAGAAACGTAGGAAACAAAAGTTTCCTACCAAAGCCAGATGCATGATAGAGAAGATAAATTGTCATAGACCTGAGCGAGGTGACCATTTGGCAGTGGATGTGTCATTTCCAGAGAAGATGTACAACTCTTATCAGGGACTGCATCATAGTCTGTTATCTGGTATCATTCTTACTTGAAGAGAAGATTCACATCTGTGAGAACTTCTGACCCTTTCAAACAGCTTCTGCTTGAAGTGATAGAGGCTTCAGGTTTTTCTCCTGAGAGCGGAAGCAAATCTCTTTTCCCTGGAACTGTTCCTTTTATGTACTGCTGCTGCTGCTGTCTATGCTGTTGTGAATGAGAGACCCCAGTGCACCATCCCACTGGGCTTTTAATGCTGCGTGAATAATTTTCTATATTAAATAATTAAGTGTAATAGCTAATACAGTACTTCCCACACTGTTGCATTGTGCAGTCATATCATTATTTTGGATCATTTATAATGACATTAAAACCCCTAAGTGTGAGACTGAAAATAAATCTGTCACAATGTTGCAGCAATATGCGAATTCTCTGGGTACATTTGCTGTGAAGGAAAAGGTCCTCTCTCACTGAAGCTGTGATACAGCTTCTTTGAGAGTTCTTTTCCTGCCTACTGAATTTTCCATTGATCCTTCAGAAAGCTGAAGGATTGTATAGCTCTGGATGATCGGTGTTAGAAATTTCACATGTTCTATATAGTAATTAGAGGATCTATTGTGTGCAGAAAATTGCTGGCCTCGTCCTCCAGGAAGAAAAACATCCTGCATTTAAACAATGAATGTAACATGAGAAACAACAGATCAAACAGTTTTTTTGTCCCTCATCAATTGCTTCTATCATAACATGAAAGGACAAGATTTTTACATGAAGAGAGAAGTTTTTTTTCTGTATATTCACTTCATCCTTGGCCCTCTTTTTGGGAGTGCAAAGAAGCCAATCAGGATCCACTTTGCTTGTGCCTTTCTGCAACATATGTGTTCCATGAGGAAATGGAAAAGAGACCAGTATACTTCAAACAGGATGTTAACTATTGTTCAGAGAAAGACTTTGATGTTTTCTGATCTAGATTCAACTAAAGGTATGAGCTAGGATGTACTGCGAAATTCCCTTTCTCATTGTTTGTCAAGTTTATTCTGTTACATTCACCTACCAAATATTTTTCACACTGCACGGCTTGTTTAGGTGCAGTCGTGCCTATCTCATCTCAGAATATAAGCATATGTACAATAGCAAAAATTTAGTCTGGCTCTACTTTCTTCTCCTTCAAAGTGTCAGGAATGGCTAGACTTCTCCTCCTACGGACATTCAGGAAATGCTGAGGAACTTAGTGGTATCTACAAGTATCAAAGAGGATTCCCTGTACTTTCTCATGACAGAGAAAGTAGTTATTTGCTTGCTAACTCCTCATTTGTGGAAACTTGCTAAATCAGCCTTATTCTTGCTCATCTTGTTGCAATGTTTTCTATTTCTGTGCTAAACAGAAGATCTGTTTTTCAAGGTTCTACAGTTACAACAGGTATACTGTTTGACTCGATGAGACAGTGCTCTAAAATACCAGGATGGTTCCTCTGTCTTTTAATATCACTGGCTTGTAACATGCTGCCAGCACAAATTTCTGAGTAGTTTTGATTTCAAGTGGATTTAAGAAATAAAAAAAGTAGCTCCTTTGGCCCTTGGCTAGTGGGATGTCCCTCCACGTTCTGTGAAAGTCTCAATGCTGAGCTGTTGTGAGAGTGGAGTGGTACAGACTGAATTATTTTCTTAGCCTCTCTTTTCTCTTCTTTCTCCTGGACATACGGACAGATAGAAATCCTGTCAAGCAAGCAGCATCCAGGAGCAAGTCAACCTGATGACTCTCTGTTCCAACTCATTGCTGGGTATAAAAGATTAGGGCAACCTGATCATCCATGTCCAGAATAATTATTTCAAGTATTTCTTCACATCAATGTCATCTAAACATGCTGCTCTAACATACAGTACTTTTAATATTTACTTTTGCAGAAAAGGCTTAGAAAGACCCTGACCTCCCATACCTATGGACATGAAACACCCTATGGTCAAATCTCCACATAATATGTATGCTATGCAAATGCATGAAACTCCTAGCAGACAGGAAGTCATAGTAAAGAGAGAGCAGAGAAGAGAGTAATGAGATGTTAATATTTTTTGCCTTTTCTAGTGTACTACACTTTTCTAGTGTATTACCCTTTTCAAGTGTATTTCCAAAACCGATGAGCCTGATTCAGCAATTCCTTGACAGCCTCAGACGGACTTCACACATACAGTGCAGTATCTGGTCATGCACTACAGAGATGTCAGGGGTTTCTGCTCATATGGTTGCTGGGCTTGTTGGAACAGCTGAGACTGATTCCAGCTGGGCTACTGGATGTACAGAAGATCCAGAGGAATAAACAATACATTCAGGCTTCACTCAGACCAAAAAAAAAAGTGAGAAGGAAAGCATTTCTAGGGTAACATGCTGATGCATTTTGCTGAGTTTAAGTAGGGAAATACATTGCACCGAACTTTTATTGCAAGGGAGGCTCCGCGGCTGAGATACTGATGTGTTTGAACATGGAGACCTGGGATATCTGCCAGGGAGCTTCAATAAAATAAAAAAGCACAAAAAGACATTCATTAGCTTAAAATCTATGGTTTTTAATTCGGTTTTTAATTTTCTAAAAATCTTTTTATACTTTTCCTTTCAGCTCTCTTTCTGGTTTTCTTTTTCTTGCATTATGTTTTGTGCAACCATTTTTTTCTCCATTACATTAATACTTTCCTCTTTCAGGGACTTTGTTTTCGTTTTTTTCTCTTTCTGCCCTTAAGGCTAATCTGTCCACTCCCACTCTCCATTATCTGTGTATGGCTTTTCCTCCCCTCCAGATTTGGTTTCTTTCTCTTTTCCCCTCAGACATGGTCCTTCCTGTTTCTTCAGTTCTCTCACTTTCTTCAGTTTACACACCTTCTTACCTGACTATTTCTAGTTCTCTCCATGTTCAATATTTCAAAACATCAAGCAGAGTTTTCTTTCCTTTTTTTGTGGATTGATATTTTTTTTCCCCACCCATAGATCCTGAAATATATTAGCTTTTTAAAACACTTGGTTCAACCAAAGGCAGGGTGGTTGTTGGAGACTGCCCTTTCTATTGCACTGAGTAGCTGGCTCAGCAAATACGCCACATCTAGATGCTGCCTCTCCAAAAAAGAAAGGGTACTGAAGCTGAGGATAGGAAACAATGAATGACTACTAAGGCTAAGAACATGACAAAACCAGCAGAGAAAATCTGCAAAGTAAGAGCCATTTGACAATCAGACTTGTATGGCCTACACCATGGCCTCATGTATACATTTTACAACCTAAACTACTAAATTATGCCAGATCATATGTTTTTTAAATAATTATGATTCCTGTGCCTGTTGGAGTGACCTGAAGTGTTTTCCTGTGCTGAGCAAATAACCATTCAATTGCAACCAGTTTTCCTGACATTTTTGTACCAGTACAGAAGATCTTTACTTTGCTTTCTCCATATAAGTTGGAGAAAGAAAATACTCTGATGAATGATGCCAGGACAGCATCCTGAGCTATACAGGTATTTCTAAAGGTACTTGAATGAGGAGTACAAAAAGCATTAGATTTCCAAAATTTACCAACTTTGTTTCTTTGGCGCAAGAGGATGGATTGTATATTGTATATATACAATATACAATATATATACATATATACACATATATATATGTATATTGTATATATATTGTATTGTTTCAGTTGTTTATGAAAAGGCTGAAGCTACTATCTTGACCAAGGAATGACAGATTATGGTTACGTTAAGAAAGAGGAATGCAAGTAATATGAAATAGTCAGTGTGACTTTAAGAGAGACTGCTCAAAGATCTGTTTACGGGCATAAATGTACAAGAAACAGAGTAGTAAAAAGGGAACAAAAACAGATGAGTCATTTTTCAGGTTTGAGAAGAGAGATCAGTGCATCAAATGCATAATAAATGCTCAATGAAAGAAGCTTAAAGAGGAATAAAGAAGGGCAAATGCACTGGAGGAGAAAGAAACACTGAGGACATGTAGATCCATCAGTAAATGGAGACTAAGAAATAGCCATGGTTGACACTTGTGACCTCCATGACTCAAACGGTCATGGCTCTTCCTGGGTTCATATGAGACTCCGTGCCCTGTGCTAAATGTGAAACTCATTTGAAACAGTGCACAGAAGTTGGAACTCTGAAAACAACGTTAAAGAATGGCAAGCATTCTGAGTAAAGTAGCAGTGATAAATGAGGGACTGAATTAACTATCTGAGGCAGGACAGATGGTGTTGTTACTGGCTGCTTTAAAAGCAACATCCATAAACACCCAGGGAAGAAAGGTGCTGACAGCGTCTGGTAAACAAAATAGACTCGTGATCTCTAGTGTCTCTGATAGTCATAATTCCACAGAGGAAATCCCCAAGATTCCCTTTCCACATACAGACCTGGATTTGACCAAATATATGAACATGTGCCTAGACTGAGATGACAGAGATCATGGTAGAAAATTCACAGCTCTCAGATTACTGGTCCTGCCCTAGCTAATAAGGGGACACATGAAATGTTTCCTAAAAGAAAAGGTAGATGAGATTCTTCAGTAAAACAGCCCATTCCAAGGAGCTGGAAAGATCTGAAATTCCTGGAGGAATATCCATTCCCGTATTAGCATGTATGTTGACAGATGGCACAGCTTCGCATGAATAAGAAGTTTAAGTTGCTATCTTTGAATTGTAAAGATAAACCCCAGGCAGGTTTTGTAGGGCAGCTGGTCTTTCATGGGCTGGTACTTGTGGAGGCTTCTTCTTTAAGAAGCTAGGATGGTGGTAGCTGTGAGTGTCTCAGACAGCACAGCCCCTCTTATTCCCTTTAGCAGTTTTCTCTGGAAACAGCACGAAACAGCAGCTGCTTGCTCCTTGCAGGAACTGGAAAATAGCTCACCAGACTGGCTAGAGAATTTATAAAATTAGAAAAACAAAGCAGCAAAAGGCCTTGGCTCAACAGTGTTACTTTTAGACTGTCTGTCTCTTTGAAGTAACTTGTCTTGAATCAGTTTATGAGCGTCAGCCAAGACAAACACTCAGTTCCATTTGAGAGCTTTGCTTCAGAGCACATTAATACTCTGTAAGGAGATGCAGGGCATGTAGTGGATGTTTTTTGATCAGCAGCCCTAATCACCCCAAATCTCTCTTGCTCATTGTTAGCTCACCCTCCTGTCAAGACTACATCAGACATTGATGATCTGTCTTACACAGTGCTTGTATTTATATTTATTTATTCTCCAAAAAAACCCTGGGATAGCTGATCTCCTCCAGAAAATGTGCCACACAGAAACATGGTGGGGAGGTCTTAGAGGCTGGCCTTGTCCCTTCTTGGCATGCACTATCTATACCAACAGCAGCTGCTCTACTCCTTCTCTATAGCCTCACTGGAGACTAAAGAAACCAAAACACTGTTCACAGAGGTGGCCAATAAAAAGGACAGGTAACAAAGGGACTTGATCACTAGGGTAACCAGTCTCAACAGTAACTGTTTAGTTAGGAAAGCCCTTGTCTTTCTGCCCCCTTCATGTATTTTCTTAAGAGTTTGGAGATGAACTCTGACTCAGGCTTGGCTCCTTATTCCTGCAGCCGGTCCTTTAATGAGTAAATTCTTGCTCTTTACCATAAGAACTAGTTGCAGGGTTAGATTGTCCATGCTGATTTTTAGCAGTCAAGCACATACGTGACCCTACTTAATGTCTGTGCAGCTGACTCTGCTTTTTTTAACCTTTACTATCAAGAGTAGCAAAGAAGGACATGTGTCCTCACAGAATGAGAGTGAAGAAATAAATACTGAATACAATAAAAAATCTATTCAGTTAGAGACTGTCACCTTTTCTGTTATTATACATGTAAAACACAGGTAGCACTGTGTAATACTGCATTATAATTGCTTCATATAATAGCAATTGCCACGCCACTGCCTGCAGCAGGAGCTCTGCATATTCGGCTTCCCCCAAAGCTGTTCTGCGTGGGCACATCCTTGTGCTGACTTCTATAAGCAGCTAGGGTGATAGTAGCTCTGAGTACCTCAGAGATCTGTCCCAGTTCCCTTAGCAATTCTCTCTGGTAAAGGTATGAATAAACAGCAGTTTGCTGTACCTTGCCCAGGCAGAGAAAAACATGAATCTCTTTACTGATCAGGAAATGGGAGACCACTGTATCTTCAGCAGAGATCTCAGGAGCACTTAATTTTGCCATTTCACACCTGGGAAACACTAATATCACTTAGAATCTCATTTCTTTGTCTGAGAGACTTGGTTGGCTGGAGGTGAGAGGTTAATGGCTGTGCTGTAGTGATGTTCATCCAGGTGACAAATAATTTTGGACTTTTCGAACTGTTGTTCTTGGGGACAACCTACATCTGCAAATGTAGTTTGTATACCTTGAGTGATAGATAGTAGGACACAAGGTCTGGCCAAGCAGAGGGCTGAGGTACCAATTTTCTCCATGCTAGGAGACCCTCACATCAGAACATATTCTAGGCAAGTTCTCCTTCAATCCCAACATGCAATCTAAAGTGAAGCAGATTGTGACCTCCAGTGATGGTCCACATTAGTCTAAGTGGTCATTTGGGAGAGAGGATTTCCTTCTTTGGAGAGCAGGTTGAGTCAATATGAGGCAGGGAATGAAGGCTGCGGGCCAAATTCTTGTACTGAACAGACACGGGCAAACTACACATGGAATTTTGATGTTTCCAAACTGGAGTCACTGAACTGCTACTCAACATAATCCAATGTGGATATACTGCTGGAGGCAAATATTTTTGCCCTATTAGTTGTTTTCACAAGTTCATGCATGCTTTTCTTTGCTGTAAATCCTGTGGTTCCATTAAAAAAAAAAAAAAAGTCTATTTTTCTGAAAGTATTTAATTAAAATACCAGTTTTAGGGTTAGTACTTTTTTGGCATCTAGGCAAAACTAGGATTTGAATCAGATTTATTCTTTTTGCTGGACAATTCTTTCAGGATGGGTAGAACCATCTGATCCTTAGTTGAAGAGACTTTATTAAGACTATGCTATTCTAGTCACAAGGTAAATTTCTTTAATATTCTTATTTTTACTGTGGTCAACTAGCTGGGGATTTAGCTTGGAAATTATGGAATCGTGGAAAACTGGGCTGAGTGGGATCTCACGAGATAGTCTAGTCCATTCACCTCTCTCAAGGCAAGTCATACATTCTTAAACTCTTTCTAATGAAAAGTTACCATAACTTAAATTAAGGAAGTTCTGCAGTCCATTTAGTTCATTCGTTCAATTCTTTTTGCTATCTTGAGGATGAATGCTTACCCTTAGCTGATTGCGTTTGATACTTAGTTGTGTAGCAAGACCTGAAAAGGAGACTTCCCTGTGTTTCCTGAACACAGGAAAGTAAGACATGGGAAGTGGCAAAGACCTCCAATATCATCAATGTCAATTCCTTACTGTTAGAGACAACCATGTCAGGTAAAGCCTTCCTTGTATATGTGCAGAGCTCAGTATTTAAACTGGTTGAAATCTTTCTCTAAATGCTCCAAACAATTTCTGCTGAGACCTTCATCTTTCTCAAAGTGAAGAATCTCTTGTAAAGTAGAACTTTGAAATCAGAGGGACATTACAAAGCCTCTGAGATAAATTTCTGCAAATATAGTGTGCAGATAATATTTTTACAAAGGGACAAAAGATTTTCTTGCTAACAGACATGTCAAAATCTCCAAACGGAAAGGTAGATCCCTCTTGAAAATGACAATGCTTTTGAAAATAGAATACGATACTTCTAAACTTCCCAAGAGAGTGTTTGAGATCTCACAAAAAAATAAAAAAATCCAATCCTTCACCAGGACTGCACAAGATACTCCTTACTTTCAAGAGAACTACATCTGAGATAGGATGATGATATTGGGCTCAGGAAAAAGAAATTAAATTGTGATTTTTCTAAGATGAAGCCCTAAAAAGTGTGGAAGAAATAGAGAGGCTGGGTGAGAGTAAAGTCAACACAGATTCAACAAGAAAAAGTAAGACCAAGTTCAGCAGAACGAGAGACCAAAGTTTCCGAGCTAAGAATAAGGAAGATGTTAGGCTAGAACTGGGAGGAACTCTTGACTTCAGTGATACCCTGAATGTTTAACATGAAGAACAAGTATGACTGTCAGACATAGCTGTTCTTGCCTTTATCAATGTCATAACTGATGCTTCAGATAGTATTTGCCAATCTCAATGTATTAAGGTATCATTCAAGATACAACCCCATGTGTCAAAGTATAATTGAAGATAAAAAATGTCACAAAGTATCCATATTTAGCTATCTGGATTATACTCCTATGACACACCACTGAATTTAAACCCTAAAGAAGAAAGCCTTGTGTAATCTTAAATTATATGAGGTCAGAATCTTTGTCCTTGTCCTGCAGCTGCTCTGCTAATTTAGTTGGAAGTGCTTGTATGGATAATCATACCCCACGGTGCAGCTATATCCCTGGTGGACAGGACAATACTTTCAGATAGGTCTTGCTGGGGTACTGAATATAAAAAAATAATTCTTAAATTCAAATCAAAAGCAATCCAAATCATCATTGAGATGTAACCCTCTCAGCAGAAACATTTTTTTCCAAACCTCTTAACTCAATGTGAGTCATGCTTGATTAACTTCACTTGGGCCAGGAGACTAATTGTGGGATCCTATTTATAATTTATTTAAAGAAAGTCAGAGAGAGCATTAGAATAACATTCAGAATGGAAAACACGTTACAACCTCAGCATAGTGTCACTATGATAGCAATGGAAACAGAGAATTAGGGATATTTTCTATTAGCAGATGTTTTTGGTTTTTTTGGTTTTTTTTTCTTTTCGTGTGTCTACTCTCCAGTGAAAAAGTTATTATATATATGTGAGACTCCAATCCAGACAGCAACTGCCAGCTCAGTTATCGGTGGGGTATTAGATCAGAAAATTTCACCTCCTCCTTCTCCTCACAGCTGCCCCGCACACATGCGCACACACACAGAGGCCAGGAAACTCTACACCTATAGCACCTACCTTGGGTTTGAAGGCGATTAATTTCAGGACCATCTCAACAGTGAAGAGGCCAGTGAAGAGCATGTTGAGGATATTCATGGCTTCCTTGAACATGCAGCTTTGACCGTAGTGCTGAAAAATAGCATCCCAGCAGCAGCATGAGGAACAGACGTATCAGCTGGTTAGGAACCCACAGGGGCCCTCCTGATCTCCCTGTAGGCTGAGGTTCTCTATAAAAAAAACCCAGCATGCTCCATTTTTTTCCCCCACACATAAACATTTCCATACCACTAGGTATTTTTGCCATCTGGCTCTGGATCTCCTATCTTTTAAAAAAAATCATTTTGAGTGAGGGCTACCAAAATTGCGCTTATCATTCAGTTAAGGGCTCATTATAGATTTGCATAATGGTACAAGACAGTCGCCAATTGTACTTGTTATCTCACCCTTCCCTAATACTTGGATTACTTTTTTGTTTGATAGCTATTGCACAGTGCACAGGGGTTTCAGTGAGCTGTTCATAATGATATCAAGCCATTCTCCAAGTAATTATGCTTAATTCAGGATTCTGCAAAGCACATGAGCAGCTCGAATAATATCTTTCCAATATGCATTATCCTGCATTTGTCAACTCTGAATTAAATTTGCAATCATGCTGCCCATTCACTTAACTTTATTAAGATCTTATGAAGTTACTCTCTTTCTTCTATTGATTAATTTCAGTAGTGTCTTCTGCAAATGTTGCCACCTCACTATTCATATCCTTATTTCCAGATCATCATAATTTAGACTGATTGCACTGCCTTATTCTAAGGTCTCCTTCCAGTTCACGTTATAAGCCCCTAGATTGTAGTTGCTTAACTTTGATAAACTTTCATCAGCTGGGATGAACTTTTGTATACTGAACTGGCTTACAGTGATTTATTTAAAGGAATTTCAGTTAAAACAATTCAACTGCAGCTGAAAGCCAGAACAGAGAAAAATACATTGTTCAGGTATTTTCAAAATTTCTAACATTTTCCTTGAAAGACTCTAGAACCTGCAGGACTCTGCTTAAAAAAAGCCACTGGAATGTGGCTTTTGTGTTTGCTGTCTGTTATGATGTTTGATCCAAATCTCACTACAGTATAAGCCTTTGAAAAACTATACTTTCTTCAAGATGAATACAGACTTCCTAGAATCCTAGACTCCTTCGCCTAGAGCGATCTGCCTGTGGGGTCACAAACATCTCACATCTAGCTCTACCTGGCCTAGGTGTGCATCATTGTCACAATAACTGAGCACACTTCAAAGCTTCAGAATGAACAGATTAGTCCCTCTTCATTGCTTCATGACAGTAGGGCAGTAGATACTACTTCTGAGAGTGGAGTACTTTGTCATGCTCATGCTGCCTCACTCCTTTGTTGGTACCTCAGGCAAGAGAGCAGAGGAAGCCTTTTCAATGGGGATAGGAAAGAACTAGAACAGATGAAGAAAAGGCAGATCAAGAAACCTGATGAGATTGGACTGGAGAGTGAGAAAATAAGGTGCAAATTGACTGAACATAGATTGCTAGTGAGTGCCAGGAAACTGGGGCTAGGTTTGAGGGAAGTCCGGGAGTGTGGCAGAGTGGGATTGATACAGTGGAAAACACACTGGTGGAGTGCTGAGGAATATGATGAAGTTGGTGTAGGAGTTCATGGGGAGTTGGACTATCACTGAGGGACAAAATAGAGAAGGAGACAAAGTGTAGCAGATAATCAAATGGAAATAGCAGAGATAGACCAGAAAGGGGATCCATGGAGAGGTAACTGTAACTGCGAGTCTGTGTAGTGAGGATAAGAGAAGGACTGTTTGAGAAGTGGGCATCTGGACTGTCTGGGCCACAGACCAAAGAAGAGAGTTCAGAGACTGACGGGGTGAGGAGGAAGGATAGGTTTTAGGGAGAAGAGTGACAGATAGACTAGCTCTTAAATAGACAGAACGTAGCAGAGAACAGGGCTCAGGTGTCCGGGGAAATGAGAAGTGCAGAGGTAGGCTTAGCAGGTGGAGTCTAAGACTGACTGAAAATGAAAAGGAGGTAAATGAGGCCTTGGGCAGAGACAGACTGGAGGGAACAAGCCAGGAAATTACAGACTTGGGGAACATACTGAACAGTTTGTGCCCATGAGGACCCATTTCCTCACTGAAAGGAGTGTAAGACTTCTTTTTTCTAAGCTGGCTACTTAGTAAAGATTTTGACTCCTTCTCCTTCACTTCTGTTTAACCTGCTAAAGGTAATCTACTGCTTTCTTTACTATTCTTGTAGAGTCAGCTGCAAATGTTTCTTTGGTGCATTCACATTAGATGTTTGGAAAGACTTGCACAATAAGGAAAATGAATGCACAGCATAGTGGGTAGCAAGGCAATCAGTACTATCAATAGTGAAGTAAGTCAGGCTAACATCTAGAAAACTGCTGATCCTGCCTTTAGGTGGTGGGATAGACAATAGTGGCCTCTAGAAGGTCTTTCGAGACACTGTCTATGGTTCTTAACACAGAATAAAGGAGATACAGGGGCCTTCCTACCCACTATCCCCAGTTTTCTTGATTGCCTTGTTCGCCAAAATATTTGCTCTCTACTTTTTAACACAGAAAAGCCCCAAATTTAAAATTTGGATCTCAGGTGACTGGCTATTCAGGCTTATTGCTGCACTTCATAGAAAGTGAGTCAGAATTGAGAGGGCACTTGTCATTGCAGTGGCCAATGAATTAGTCTGTGATGTAACTGTTATGGGTTGTTTTTTTTCCCCCATTTGTTTTATTTTAAGAAGTTAAAACAGAATTGCTGAAAGTGTCAGATATTAGCAGGTAAAGGATGAGAGTCAGATACCTCATTTTAACTACATGTTATCAAGACTGATCATGGTACAACAGTTTTTATCACATCCCTCTCCTCGATAGGTGGGGTGAAGGAGAAAGTAGGTCTCAACCTCAGTCATTTCTATATTTTCCTTGACAAATTCTAATAATTCACCACCTGTAAGGTTTTCTGCTTGCTAACTTACTTGCATGGCCAGGCAGATGGTGTTCAGCAGGATCAGAACGAACATCAGGTATTCAAAATAGGTGGAGTTGACCACATACCAAACTTTGTATTGGTACTGGTTTTTAGGGATGTACCTCCGCAGGGGCCGGGCTTTCAGGGCATATTCTACACACTGGCGCTGTGAAAGAGGCAGGGCAGATTTTAAAATAAAAACCAAAATACAGAGGTGATCATTTACCTCCAAATATAATAAAAAGACAAGGTGTTTCAAGTTTTTTACTCAAAAGAAAATGTTTAGTAGAAGGAGCCCTTTTAGATTGTAATCTGAATATGCATGTTCTACCTGTTGAAGAGCTCCAAATGCATTTAATTTGACCAGACAATGCTGTCTTCACATCTAACCTCAGTGAACAAAATGGTACAACACACATTTTTAAGTAAATGTTGTCCCTTGAGAAAATCTTAGAGTGAGCTTTTTTTTTTACCTGACTTCTAAAAAATGTTAGTGAAGTCAGCTAGACTGTTTTATCTCATTGGCAATCTTCACATCTTTCTCTCTGTATCTATTTCTCTCTTAAATGCTTATTATCAATGCATTTTCTACCTTCAGTGGTGACAAGGTGTTGCAAATTACCTGGTTTTTGTCCAGCTCACAGTTCTTGTACTCTTGTTCTCCTTGTTCCTGAAATGTGACGATGACGAAACCAACGAAGATGTTCATCATGAAGAAAGCAATGATGATGATGTAGATAATAAAGAAGATGGAGATCTCAACCCTGTGATTATAGATGGGTCCCACATCCTCCATGTGGGAATCAATGGACCTATACAGCAACCTGAAAGCAAACAGGAGCCAAATGCAGAGAAAATCTGCAATTGCCTTCAGGCCTTATAGCTGAGGTTACAAAGTTCAACTTTGTGATTTCTTCTACTTGTATCAAAATCATTTCACTCACAGATGCGCTGACTTGCACTGATCTGAGTGTGAACTCTTGCAAAAGAGAATACATGGCTCTTACTGACTTTACACGTTTGAACTTCTTCAGAGATGAAATGTTTTCATAGCTGAACAATTAAAATTTAAAACAAAAGCATGCCCTTCAGATAACAGAAAACAGGAGAGTACGTGTTGTTGTGAACTGAGTTTTGTGAGAAAAAGAGATTTTGGCACTTTTGGAATATGTTAATACTGCTGTTGGCATCACTTCATGATACAGGTAAGGGTCAGTCCTCTGCATACTCATGTCACTCTGACAGAGTAGAGTTGCAGGAGTCCTTGGCCCCTGTGGTTCAGATAGCACAGCCTGGTAAGACATCTCACGTCTGCCCATATTGCAGAGATAGCACTACTCTGCTGCATACTTCCTTGCTGGGTCTGTTGGGCAACCTGCAACACCTAGCAATACAGGTGAGCTACCTGATGTCCATTTTAGATCCATTTATATATGAAATATTTGTAACAAATACTACTATCGCTACTACAACTGGCAATCATTCTTTAAAAGCTAGAGACAGTGCTATGCACTGTTTATAAGTACAGGAACAGCGATTCCTGCAGGCCCTGAGGAAAATACACAGTACTACAATGACTGCGGCTACTATTGCTGCATTTAATGCTCTAGACTCATTTAAATACTTAGAAGGGGAAAAACTACATTCTGCATTTCAGTTTTCTCTTTTGAAATGAATGAGGACATTGGTAGTGTTGCACTGGTCCAAGAAGCACTCACTCTGGCCAGCCCTCAAAGGTTGAGACAGTGAAAAGGGCCATCATAGCAGTCAAGACGTTGTCAAAGTCAAACTTGCTGTTCTCCCAGCTCCGGGGCTGTATCATTGGCTGATTGACCTCACCATCCTTGTATGTAATGTAGTATCCTCTGTGGATGGAAAACAGAGAGAAAACATGGCAGAACTGCACTTTCAGGATGAGGCCGTGAGAATGGGTAGCCGGTGAAAGGAGCTAACTGGTAAAGGTCAGACCCACCTGCATTCTGCTTCTGTCTGCTTGGAGCTATCAGTGCAGCTGTACAGTTTGCCCTTGAACGGAAAGAAAGAGGAATGAAGCTTCATTGTCTGACAGTGCAAGGGTTAGGGCAGATGATGTAGCAAGGAGACTGTGTTTACTACTTGTTTAACCAACTCTGACTATCTTTACATGCTCTTTTGCACATCAATGTGAGCAGACTGCATTGAGAGTTGCCTACATTGGGGTAGTTCATAGCACAGGCTTTCATCTGCTTGCACGGTACTTTTATATGTATGTCCTGAGGTGCATGACCAATGAGTGCTGCAGAATACTAGTTGTCAGAAGGGTGGTGAAGGGCAAAGAAATGAAAGTAGACATAAGAAATGAATGAATAGCCTTCTATGATCATCTGCCATGTCCCTCTACAAGACAGCCTGCAAGTAGCAAGCCTTTGGAACAGTCCACTTCACTTCCTTGGTGCTAAGTTATGCCATAAGCTAGGGAAGAAGGCGGTTACTGATACCACTGATAATTTCTTGTGATTACAGATGAAGAGCAGGAGTTCTGAATATGCCTGGTCCAGTTCTGGGGAACAGGTGGTAGTAAGAGCCCGGATAATACTGACGGTGCCCCAAATGTTTTGTGTTTCATACAGAAGACTCCATCTCCCCTTCCTCAGCCTTCTTCATGCTATTTTTCTTCCCACTCTGTAATACAGCTCACTGTAATGGATGAATGAATGAGCCCAATGATTTTACCTTAAACAACTGAACTCCGATGCAGGCAAACATGAACTGCAGCAAAGTGGTGACAATCACAATGTTTCCGATGGTTCGGATGGCGACAAACACACACTGGACCACATGCTGCAAATGGAAGATAGGAACAAAAGTAACTTGCAGGATTGTTCTGACCTGCTCTGGCTAAGGGAGGAGCCCAAGACTAAAAACACAAATGAAAGAATTTAATTTAACTATTGCCCATTATGTAACGTCTCAGGAAAGGGTAGAGAAGGCCAACTTGTTACATTCCTCACTGTACTCTTAGAAGCAGGTAGAAAGGGATAGGTAATTACCAAAGCTTAGCTCTCAGAAAGCAGCACTGACTTACTCACTTGGGCAACCACCAGTCCACAGGAAGGAATTTGTCTAACACAGTAAGACTATATTAAAATAGGTTTGTGAGCTCATCTATAACCTTTGCAAACAATATCATTTAAGCTCAGTTGTGATGCTGGACCACTGACTTGGAAAGCAGCTTGGCTGAAAAGGATTCAGGGAGTCTTTGTGGACACTGAATGGAACACATGAGGCCTCACTCAAAATAAGTTGAATCGTATTCTAGGCTGCAGCAGGCAAAATACTGCAGCAGGTTGAAGAAGGTGATCCTTCTCCTTTACTCAGCACTGGTGAGGCCTCATCTGGACTGTCCAGTTCTGGGCTTCTCAGTACAAAAGAGCCATGGATGTACTGAAGTGTCACAAAGATGGTTAAGGCACTGGAGCATCTTTCTCATAAGGTAAGGCTGAGAGAACTGAGACTCTTCAGCTTGGAGAAGAGAAGGCTCAAGCAAATCTTGTCAATGTATATAAATATCCGAAGGGAAGGTACAGAGAAGGCAGAGCCAGGCTCCTTTTTGTGGTGCCCACTGACAGGACAAGAGACAAAGGGCACAAACTGAAACAGAGGAGGTTCATCTGAACATTGAGAAACGCTATTTTTACTGTGGAGTTGACTGAACAATGGAACAGGTTATCCAGAGAGGTTGTGTTGTCTCCCTCCTTGGAAGTATTCAAAAAACATCTGGGCATAGTCCAGGGCAACTGTTTGAGCAGGGCTGTTGGACAAGACAACAGGTCAACTCCAACTCCAACTATTCTGTGATTCTGCTGAAACAATACTCAAGCCATTGTAAAAGTCCTTGTAGACCAAAATAATTGGAATTTATTATTTATAGAATGCATTGGTACTCTTCTAACCTTTAGTCCTTTGGCTCTGTTGATGGCCCTCAATGGTCTAAGGACTCGCAGAACACGCAGGATCTTCACCACATTGATGGCACTGGACCTAGAAAAAAGTATTGGAAGGTTTGAGAGATACAGCAATATATGGAGTGTGCTTGAGGGCTGATGGCTATCACCCACATCTTGTTTGAAATTGTACGTAGCCTTGGACTTAGGATAGTTAAGAGAGTCAACTGTTTGCTATGGCACTTCAGGGGTATGGAAACTATTCTCTGATACTTATCTTCATAGGTCTTGTTTCCTGATTGGGGAAAGCTCACTATACTTTCTCTTGCCTTTCACCATCTCTGCTCTATTAATTAAGGGAGTGAACATAGGCAGTGTTTTTGGGTTTTTTTGGTTTTTTTCTTTTTTTTCAGCAGGGCATGCTGCCAAATACTCTGTAGATATCTATGACATGAAAGTTGTGCCAGAATGCAGTCATCACAAGACATTTTCAGATAATGCTCAAAGAAGCACTCCACTGAAATATTCACAGAAGAGTGGAAACTCCAGGCGACTCCAGGCATTAGAGGTATATTGCTCACTTGGAGTTTGTTCATGCAATGTAGTTTGCCTCTGATTCCGCAAATCAATTGTGTACATAAATTTCAGGATGTGGAATTTCCCACTGAATTGATTAGGATGACATACGCACTGAACACAACAATCTACCACAACAGAGCTCTCTGCATGTAAGAATAACATCCTGACTGAGAATCTTCTCCATGCTGTATGATGTCAGGCCCTCCTACTGATTTTGGTAACATTTTTTTCTTGCCAACATATTAAGAGTCTAGTTAGGTCTGTTAGAAAGAAACAGCAGGGCAAAATGAGCACTGTGCCATTCTTAAGATTTTGACAGAAATCCTTCTGCTTGATATAGCTCTGAAACATAACATACGAGAGCTGCTAATCTTTAATGGTAACAACTGGAAACTCATTTCTCATCAGATATAATACTACTTCAGAAACTCCCTTTCCAATACATGGAGTTCCTTGTAGTCAAGTAAATCTATAAACTTATCAAGCAAATTAACAGATCAACACAAAGTGTTGTGACAGAATCAGGATCAACTGTTACTGCCACCAGTGCTATGCAGATTCTCACACAGCTCTTCAAGCACTAGATAGTCTTCCATTGACCAAGACCTACAATAACTTAGGAAGCAGCAAAACATTATCACCCTATTTTCCAAAGAGGTTATGAAAACTCTAGGAGGGAACACTAAGTCACTTTGTTGTTCTGAACTGATACAGTGACTGAGAGATCTTGAAAAAAAGTTCAGTGTCATGATTCCCAATGAACCAAGCTTCTTACATTCATTTGGTGTTTCTGGAAGATCCCCCCTCCAGGTCACTAATGTAGAATTTCCCAGTTATTAGAACCCCTCTCTTGAGGATGAATTTTAACGGTCATGAAGCATCTGAGAAAAATATCTCCAGGCTCATGAGAAAAATCTTACCAGATAAGACAATGAGACTGAGATGCCACCTCCCAGCCTGGCCCTACAATCCCAAACAAAGTCAGTTGAAAATAGCTCACTCACTGGATCCCAAACGAGATGAGAGAAACGCTGACCACCAGCAGGTCTAAGATGTTGAAATAGTTTCTGCAGAAGGAGCCCTTATGGAGGAAAGCCCCGTATGCAGTCATCTGCAGGAAGGCATATGAAGACACAAACACACTTTGCCATTAGTATCTGCTCAGAAACCCAACCCATCTGATTGTGCTCAGTATATAATTGGGGAGCGACGATATTTCTAACATAGCAGTTTATCCCCAGACCCCAAAGGAGAAGTTGAGACCCCATTGAAAAAAAAAGTGAAGAAGATAGTAAAATAACTCTGAAAGACTTAACTAGGGAAAGCCAATACTAGGTTCAGTGAGGAAAATATGCATTTTGAGTGTGTAAAGTACATAACATTTAGAATCAGCAAAGCAGCAGAAAGACTGATGGTAAAAAACTACACTTTGCAGTCATACACTTTTCCATTTTTCCATAATGGCAGAGGACATTTGTTAATATAATGCTTGCATTATGTAAAGGCCTCTTTAGCTAAATTGCATCAAAATAGAAAATACAAAGGGGTCTTTTATAAGGTTTTTCAATGGTTAGGCCAGCTGCAGTGGACAGTTGAACTCTCTTCCCTCTGTGAAGAAAGAACAGAATCCTTTGGGGATCTAATACTTTAGAGCTACACTGAAACAACAAAATGAATTCCTCTCTTGCTCCTTCCGTTCAGCTCAATACTGTGTCCCTTTTCCTACCCTTATCCGTCTTCTCTTTTTATTCTAGAAGCAGTTGCATTTTCTGCTTGGTTTTTCCTCACAAAGCTCAAAGTAAGATTACTCAAGACAGAATGGTTTCTTTGTGGAGATGACCAATATGAACACCACTGAGCAGAGGAAGGGAAAAATAGAACATATTTTACAAGAGATTCTATGCCCTATCTGAATATGAAAGGATATTGAATACCTACTGTTTTTGTGGAGGATGTCACAGCTCCATAATTGGATTGTGACAGTATTAACAGAAATGTGTCTCAGATATAATGCCAGACCACTTCTGAGCTCAGCATTAGAATTTTAGACTGAAGTTAGTTACAGAAGGTAACTAAATGAGTCTGGCATGGTTAAAGAGTGTGAGGTGTTGGGAGTTATTCATACCACCTACCTTAGACTTGGTGAGTGATCTAATGTAGTTGCTTTGAAGAAACCCCATCCCCACAACTGCTAATGTCCCTCCATTACCTGAGTTAGGAACGCAGACTTCTAAACTTGGTTGTCTGAATCTCATCTAAGTTATATAGCTAGAGTAACTTGAAGCAGACACCATGAGACTGTTCCTCAATGACGAGCTCTAGCCAGACTCCCATGTGAAAACGGTGAACTAGAAATTGAAACTGGGATTTTCTGGCTCCTGCTAATAGCTCATGATGGTATACCTGCTAGTTGCCTCCAGCCACGTGTACCTGTGATAACTTCTTCAGAGGAGGATGGAAGGGCACATGGCAGATTATTTTTTTACCAAACATCCATGACATCAGGGAACTGACTACCAATCAGTCAGACAGAACTTAGAAAGGGAGGAAGTATAAACTCTGGTTCTTGGCTTAGAATTTATACTTATAGACACACTCAACTGGGGAAGCGGGGAGGGGTTCTTGCCATGACAAACGTGGTAAAGATGCCCTTTACTGGTTAGATTTTGTATGGCAATCTTGAAAGAAAGAAAGAAGACACCATTGAAATCAGGAGGGGAAGCTCTGCTGAGTTTAAGTTCTATACAAAATGTTTCTCTCAAGCCTGTTGAGAGGCTTTGTTATCTCAGAGGAGACTGAAGAGTGTATAATCTATGCTGCCTCCTCACCTGGGGCATTGAATGAGCTTTTAGGATGCCAATTAAAAAAACTTGGTGGTCATCCAATATGTATGACAGTGTGAAGCTTGCAGGTGCTGTATGAGGGCAGATGAAGCTTGCTTCTCTACAGCCTTGAAGATCTTATGGCCATTTATCCTTTTGTTTCTTACCATTTACACTAACTTTGCTCTTGTGCAAAACATTTGCTCAGTGCAAGGCAGCAGAGAAACACACACTAAGAGAAACCAAACAATTTGTGAAGCAGGAACTGGCAGATTAAGAACAGAAGAATTCCTTAACCATTTGCACTCCTTGCACTCCTCTCCCACTGGAACCCACAAAATATCCAGGAGGAGTCCTGACATATTTCCACTGTAGTTAAAAGGAGGACATCAGTAAGGCTCAGGTGCTGTGCAGTGCACTCCCCTGATGAAAACAGAGCAATAAACCAATGGGTTGGGTTAGGTCTGATTCCACTGAAGTCATCAGGAGTATTACCATTAGTATTTTTAAGTACAAACAGGGGTCTTGAGCTATGGTTTTGTTTTTAAATGTTGCTGTTGAGATTTTGCTGTTTTCCTTTTTTTTGACAGCTCTTGTTGATCTGCTATTTGGTATGTGCATATTCAGATTTATTCTGTAAAAACAGATGCACATTTCACAGAAACGTAGTATGTACACCTTTTTTGAGAATATTATGGCTTTGGTGATTTAAAGTCATATAAAACCCCACATTTCTCTACAAAAATATGCAGGGGCCATCCCGTTTGCCGACCTTCAGTATGGATACTGTTATTAGGATCTTGAGCTGCAAGATTTGAGCAATTCTAAGGTACTGCCTGCCAGCACTTAGAACTAGCTTGCTGAGAAAAAAAATCAAGCTTCCAAGTGAACCCAGCACTTAGAAAGCCAGAACTTTGCTCAATTACTGTTATTTAAACTATTAGCCTACCAATTTGAGAAAATTGGAGTTAAGAACAAGGCAGCCTATTTTTATTTTCTTCCAAGCTAAATCATTCTCCTGCATATTTCACTTGGTATAGAGAGTGTTTCTGGGAAACTGGAAATCAGATTCCAAACAGGCAATGTATCAGTTTTCACTTGCAGCTCCAGCCTCTGGTGATTTGTACTCTTGGTTACCTCGCCATACCTAAAAAGTGAGTTTCTGCATTGTGTTTCCTATGTCCTACTTAACTGTGCACCCTGTAACCTTATCGATGTCATCAGCCACCCTCGTGAGCCCAGCCTCATGACTTCTGCAGAATGGAGATCTTCTATTTGAGTGTAAAAGGAGACGTCTATGTTCAGGGTGAAGCACCTTGCACAGCAAATAAATCTTGTTTTAGAAAGATTGTCCAGGGTAGAGAGAGATATTTATGAGGTGATGGCCTTTTCTTGGTCCCCTCTTACTTTTCCCAACATGAACATCCTTTCATTGCAATCCCCTTAAAAACCATTGTTTTGATAGAGGTCCAGAATTACAAGTTTAAGTATAAAAATTTCACAGAAGACTTTTTAAGCAACTACCAGAATGTTAAAAAAGTAAACAATCCTTTGTGTAGAGATAATAATAGGATAAAAAAAAAAAAAACACAAAAAAACCCAGAAGGAAAAGGAAACGATAGAGGAGAGAGAGAGAAAAAGAGAGAGAAAGAAAAAGGAAAAGAGAGAGAAAGAGGAAGGAAGGAAGGAAGGAAGGAAGAAAGTAAGTGTATTGCTCAGATTGGTTACCTTAAGAATAATTTCTAATGTAAAGATACTAGTGAAGACATAGTCTGCATTGCCTAGGATCTGAAAAATAAGCACAATTGGGTTAGTGGTACTGAGCGTGACCCACGAACAAACAGGCGTGTGTGTTAGCAACAGATAGTGGCAGAAAACTAGTAAGCTTGTGAACAAGTAATGGTAGAGAAGATGGGCACTTTACCTTCAGAGCAATTTCAATGGTGAAAATGACAGTAAAAACTATATCAAAATAAAAGAGAATCTGTAAAAACAAAAGGGAATAGGAGTAGGGAGGGTAGATCAGTGACTGATCACTTGAAGGGAATATCACAGTTCAAAATCAAATACATATGCCTTTTAACAAGGGAACAAGAAGGACTATATAGGAAATGGTCTTGTAACGATGTTCTGTTGAATGCAGTGAAAGTCCTGGCACAGAGGATAAGGAGCACGTTACATGAAATCTTTTCTGAGTTACAATCCCATGAGGGCTGTAGAGGCAAAATAACTTTCTGGTGGTTATTGTAGGGTTTTCTTCCTTTTGTTTTCTTTCTTCTTTTTCTTTTTTTTTCTTTTTTTTTTTTTTTTTTCTTTTTTTTATTTGATAAAGCACAAACTATTCAAGGGTTTTCCCAAATAGATTTCTAGGCTGAAAATACAGCGATGTCTTGTCTCTCAGTGGAAAATGAGATTCCTTCTTAGTAACTTCAATTCAGGCTTGTTCTGTGTATCTCACAAAAGAAGAAAAGCAAACCACAAATTCATCCTCTAGCTATCTTTTTTCTCTGTCCTGTTTTGACCTGGATTAGGATGAATAACAAAGACTCTGCCAATTGAACAGAATCCCAGCTCTTGTATGGAAACTATAATTTAGTCAGGTGCTAAAGGTGCCTAATTTAGGTCTTGCATCTTTTTGTTGGCATCCTGGATAATAGGCAAGATGAAACTCTCATTATTCCCATGAATTTATGCCTGATGATGGCAGTACTGGTGGCATGCATAGCAGACCACAAAAAGTGGCCCCAGAGCATCACAGAAGGCAACAGCAAGTCTGGAAGTGTAAAGTGACCTTCAAAGTAATAGCCACTAATGATCAGTTAACAACTCACAAATGCAAATGGGAACTTTGTCATTGACTAATGGAATCAGTATTTAACTCTGTTTCCAATGTATTCCAGTACCCCAAGCCATGTTAGTGTTATCTACAAATGGTGCAATTACAAGCATCATGCCCTTGGATTAATATTGTTTTACCATAACAAACTGGAAGGGCAATATACGGAAGCCACAGAAAATAGATTATTTGTGACATTTAAACTTTTACTGCTAAAACACTAAAAAACATACAGCATTAAACTGCTCTTTCCTATTCCATAGGTGTTTATTGTAACTCAATGCCTATATTCTAACAGATTTATAGGAGGCTAGATTCTTACAACTTGATATGCCATGGGCAGTGGAGGAGCTATTACAAAACTACAGGGTTATTTTAGATTGCACTATTTAAACATGATCCAGATCTAGACTAATTCAGAGTCGATGAAAGTCAAATGGGGGAATGTATCACTTACTGCTATTGTGCAACTTAACATTTTTCAGGTCATTGCTCAGTCTTTGACCCCAAATTATTTTCATTCTTTAAGGCTGTCTTAGGCTCTATCAATTTTGGCAACTTAAAGAACTAATAAAGGGCCATTTCAAGGATGGACAGATCTCAATTGCATTTTATATTAATTTGCACATATAATAACTGGAAATATCCCCTTGCACTGCTGTCCTGTAGGTCCTTACCTTTGGTTATTATATCAATGGAATAATTTTATAATCAATGGGCCAGATTCATAGGTACTCTCAGGCTACTTAGCATGATTCCACGAACATAAAGCAGCAATAAACTTGATTAAAATGGATGATTAAGCTGTACTCACAGCTGCTTTACATCGTTGGTGCACTGCAAAGCAGCTAGAGTGTACCAGTGAATCTGGCCCCAAAGTTGCAACTGCTAAAGATATCCCTTACAGATCATTGCTCCACCTGTGCAGGCAGTACCATTTATCATGAGGAATATTTACTGTTATCTAAAGATTAAATTATGCTAGAATATATTAAAATGAGCAAGCACTTTGCCAAAGTGCTTGCCGAAGTATTGTGAGCGCACAGAGTTTTAGGATGTGATTTGGCTTTAAAGGCTGTTTGGTCAGATTGAGGAAGCACTTCCAAAAACTTGCTGTCTGAGCCTTGTGTAACACAAGAAAGATGCAGCCACTAGCCTACCCTGGGAAAGAAGCAGTGTTCAAGCCTCTTAGCCTTTGCTGGGCTCTCTGTTCCTGTCTTCCTGCTCTGGGACAGTTTCTGTCAACAGGAGCACTAGTTTGCATGAGTCCTTGTGTAAAGGTTAATGTCTGATTATATTGTCCCAGAATGAATATAGAGGCCATTAATTTGCCTTCAGATTGCTTTCTAGGTTTTTTTTAGCCTCTCAGGCCTCTATGTGGACACAGAGCAGAACACAATCTTACTGTTCTACTGTCAAAGTGTAAAGGCAGACCACATTTGCAACCCAACTTCAGTGTTCCCTTGTGTGATACATTTTAAATGTCTATACCTGCGAAAATTAAACACAGATTTTCATACAACATCAGTGGCTTCAAACACACAAGACAACACCTTGCCCCCAGACTTTCAGCTCTTTTATCCAGGACAATCAGCTTTAACTGCTTTCTTTTTTTCTCATTTAAATCTCTCTGCTACAGATTCTGTGTCAGCCTCTGTGACACATCAGAAGCCCATATGCCAGCTGACATTATGCTACAGTGCTAACAAATATTGACATACATTTATCCCTACATGAGGGGCACACTCAGCCGTCCACAAGTGGGTTATTGGCAGCACAGGTTTGACTATTGTTTAGTACCCTCCTTCAGGACAAAATGCATTAACACTTTCTTTGAATGCACATATGTGCCTGAATGCAGGCTCAGGCCAGGATATTTCAGGGAGATAGGAAACTGAGTGTTAAATTAAGGTTTTATTATTAAACAACAACAAAAATTGTCCCACTCTTTAAACCTAGCAAGCTCTTCCAGGAAAAAGACACCAAAATGCTACTGCAGACAACTGCAAACAGAAGTCTAATATATGACTGCTGACTCTTATGATTTCTGCATTGACCCTAGATTAATGGAAACAAACGCTAGCAAAGCTAAGAGATAACTGAATGTTTCAAAAGGCTAATAAGGATGGTGAGGAAAGAAGGTGAGAATCTATCTCCATGCTGAATGCCTTCCTCTCCTTTCCCTAGGATGGTGAGGAGAGGAGCACAGCATATTTTCTGAGGATTATCTCAAATTCAATGTCAGTTTTGCAGCTTGCATTCAAATAGCCAGATTCTAACCTTGATGACACCAATTTTCCCCAGAGTGATTGCATTAAACTCAGGAATGTTACTCTTGATTTACATCAGTGTGAACAAAGTGAAAATCAGATCCTGGTTCTGGGCTTTTTTTGGTTCAAATAAAAGCATGTCATAGGAGAGTAAGTGTTCCAATGGGAATCTGCAAATCTCCCAAATTAAAATTATCTGTATGTCAAACAATGTTTCTATGGCCATTTCTAATGCCTTAATCCCAGAGAACAATAATTTTGCTTCAGCTTCCTGTCCGTCTTTCCCCTACACTTGCTTATGAAATGAACTAGAGGCCAAATTCTGCACTGACTCATGTTCCCTGCCAAATCTCATGATTTCACACACAGCCTGCAAAAGGCACAAATCAGGGAAAAGAGGTTCCCCACAAAACCTCTGATGCAATCTTTTCTGTGTTTCCTGGATTCAATTGATGATCTGCTTGTAACATACTTTTAATACACAGTGAGGGAAGGAGGATAGGAAGCATACTTGGTTCCTAAAGGAGAGATGTCGGACAGGGTCCTCAGCTGCCAGGGAGATGCTGCTGAGCAAGATGAAAAACAGGATCAGGTTGGTGAAAATGTTATCGTTAACGATTCGATGGCAGTGGACACGAAACCTGCAAGAGACAGGAGAGGCACAACTTTATCTCTCAGAGAACAGCAAGACCTGGAAAATATGCCCCTTTTCTCTTTTGGAAGGACTGACTCTGGAGGATTGTTCTGCAGAACAGCTGCCCTCTGCCCCAGCAGGAGGGAGAACGATGAGCCCAGGCAGCTGGGCATGGCCTTGCTGGGTACTAGGCAGCCTTGGCTCCATCTCATGCAGCGATGCTCATAGAGTCATCTGCTGCCCACAGAACACACTCCGTGTGCGTTTGAATGGACAACAGTCACTCCCTCTTGACAGATCCTTTTGTGATTTAGATGTGGTCTGAAACCTGCCAACTCAAAGTTATATCTCTTGCTTACGTTCACAGAGCCATTCCCCATTCATTTAGGGGGAAAGTACCAGAGACAGGGTGGCCAGTGTCTTTCTGAACTGGGGCTGGAGTATCACTGAGCAGAAGTTACGGTGAATCTACCTTGCCAACAGTGTACAGACCTGGCCAAATGGATATAGGACAGGCTGTCATTTGCAAAGGGCTTCTGGGAGGACATCATGCCATACAGAAGGTCTGCTAAACATCAGCCCAAAATAAAGAGCTTGGTGCTCTTAGTGGGAAACAAGCACGTAAAGAAGTAGCAGTCTCCTATGAAACGGCAGCATGCTTACTGGAGACTATTGCAGCACTTTTCATACGTTGCTATCAGGATATGAGAAGTTAAACCTTGTAAAAGTAGTATGCCTAATTCTAGAGACACTTCATTAATGTATTTAGCTCTCCAAGCCCCCATTTAAGCAATTTTACAGATGACTGCAGAGGTTAATTTACTTCTTCAACAAGCAACAGTCGGTGGGTTGCAAAGCTGGCACTAGAATCCATGAGTCCCAATCACCATCAGTCCCTCCCTGTTGTACAGACCCAAGGAAGAATGACATAAGCCTAGCTGTGGAAAGACTGACTTTGAATTCAGTTGTGCTTTTACAGCCTTGCCTTACTTTGAGGCTGTGTTTAGAGGCCAAGTCTATAATGGAGACATCAGGATATGGAGTGCTGCACAGACCACTGGGAAGTGAGCTCATTTCTGCGCTATTGAAAAGACATATTCCCATGTGTCATTGCTCAACCCTCCACTCACATTGCTGGTCTCATACATCTGTGTTAGAGAGACAGTTGGTTCAATGTGAAACCACATTGCAGGAGCCCAACAAAAGAGCGTGAGAGAATTGTTCTCCTCAGAGCTGTGGACTCTCACCTTCTTCCATTCCATCTATGCTTGTTTTTGACACATAAGGATAAGCAGAAACACGTGAACTTCCTAGTGGAAATGGATTTTGGGCAGCCATTAGGACAGGAAGCTCCTATCTCATGCTTGACTGATTGCATGATGGCTTGGTTGCAATTTGGACCTGAATATATTGGGGAATTCCAATTATTGATTTGCCTCCAAGTCCCTTATTTCCCAAGCTTGCATGATTTGTGTCCTTAATCAGCTTCGCAGGTGTCATGAGCTCACCTTGAATACTGTCAGGGGGCTCCCTGCAGCTGTACTTTCATGACCATTTTATGTCAGGGCCTTTAAAGGAGAGACTGGTCAAAGGATATCTCCAGCATGAACTGTGGGAAGGGAGCTCTGCACCACATGACTTTTGAGGCTCAGTGAAAAAGGAGTACCTGCTCTCTGTCTCCTTGTTTTAGCTAAGCAGTATCTTAAATACCTGTTGTTAGGACTGAAGATGAAAAAAGCACTGGCATCAGGCATGGGCACAGCCTTTTCCTTGAGGTGCAGCTCAGACATTGGGCGAGGCCGAGGGCCGACAGGCATCTCTGGTTCTTCCTCATCTTCCTCTGCTGCAAGAAGCATTTTTGTCTTTTAATGCAAAATCCAACACTTTCCGGAGTAATGGGGCATTTGTCTTTATCATAACTGGAGCTAAAAACTAAGCATCATTGAAACAGGATGTTGAAAGCTTGAGGTTCCTTGCTCACTTACTTTCTCCAAAGTAACATCTGCTGCCTAGTGTTCACCCTGGCAGACTTGGATCTAGCTTCTCTGTACAACCATTAATACCAGTAATCCCCCTACATCCTCACAATAGTTCCCTCAGATGCTTCACTGTCCCTTCTGAAAAAAAAAAAAAAGTGTCTTTAATTACTCACTCGAATCTCTCTTCCTATGGTCTAAATACACTATCTGTTTTCTTATTTTCCATAGACATTCCCTTCTTTTTGTAGGAGGTTTTTATATACTTGAGGATTGTTACCCCTCTGTGAGGATTTCTAGTTCCTAGAGCAAAACAATTGTCTTTCCTGAGGCACTGTGTTTCCTAGGTCTCTGATCATACTCTGGTCATACTTTCCATCAGATTATCTGCAGGGTTAACCTGCAGTTGAGGTTTTACTGGTGCAGAGAGCTGGATTACTACATCTCATACTGGATTACTATATCTCATACTGTCTCCCTGTTTAAATGTCCTTCATGGGCAATTATCTTCATTACACTCTGGTGTCAATTTGCCATCAATTTCTGATTTGCACAAATCACAGATTACCAGAGAATTGCTGCCTAGTCTGTCATGCTTGTCTCCATTTGTTCTGCCAACTATTGCCAAGAGTGGTACTTTGAGCTCATCCTTACTGAACTGCCTAGTGTTTTCTTCAGACCACTCCTCTGGTTTATCAAAATCTCTTTTCCTTCTCTTAGTAAGGCTTTCCATGGAGCCACTGTCACAGCTGAGACTGTATCTGGATGAGAGTATGTGTCTCCCACAGCAAACATGGAGCATAGACATTTTGACTTATATCAATCAGAAATTATTACAATTGTTCCCTTCATAATTATGGGGGGGGGAAGATTGAAAAGGCAGGAACAAGGTTGAGACTCTTGAATTTGATGCTTACAGAGCAGATGTCTAGACACAGCAGAGATCAGTGAGCAGCCTCAAGATAAAAAATGCAGAGATGGAAACTAATTGGCATATGAAAGAGAACCTTTGAAGATTTTCTTCTACTGGCTTAAGTCAGATACTGTTTTGTAAATGACATGATAGAATTTTACTATTTTAAAGATCCCAATCCTCTCAATCAGTAAGATGGGAAATACTTTAAGAAAGGAGTCTGTCAAGTTAGATGCAACTGATTCATCTTCCAGCCAATAAAAAGGAGAAACTCGAGGTAAAATGTTTATTTTGAGTCCATAAAGTGATTTGAATTCCAGGAACAGCCTGTTCCTTTATGGTCTGGTACTGTACTTGATCTGGTAATGAACATATCACAAAAAAAACAGATGAATCACCATAGGTCCTAATCTAGATGTCAGAGACAGGAGAAAAGCGGCCTATTTAGTGTATGCCACCTGCAAATAGGATTCTTTTCTTTACACTTCCAGTAGCAAGAGCGCAGCTCAAACTCACTTGATAGATTTTATGCATAAATACTTGAGCTGGTACATAGAGTTCATACTTTTTAAGCCAGTCTGTTTTTTAACAGCTCAATTTCATGTTGTAACACACTTTATAATACTCTTTCTATAGGTTTTATTAGTTACAGAAATATTATTTCAGAAGTACTTCTAAAACTTGTGTTGATGTTAAGGCTCATATTTATATAGTGTTAAAATACTTTGCATTTGCACCTTTTATCTACAGATTTCAGAGCAGGCTGATGAGTGAGGTAAGCAAGCTCTTTTTCTTCTTTAACAGTCCAGAACACCAATGTTAATGATCACGTGGGATATTGACACCTTTACTTAAACAGACTAGTATTCTGAGTCCCTGTTCTGTGCCTTCACTGTTAGATTGTTCTTTTTCTTTTACTTAAAGGAATGCTTAAAAACCATACTTTTAAATGAGTATGGAACAATGCTTTAGAAAAATGGACTCTTAGCAGAAAGATTGGCCCCATGAAGTCATTAAAGAACATTGTTCCTATCATCTTTTTTTTTTTTTTTTTTTTTTTTTATGCCTGCCATACAAGAAATATGTCAATAATTCTGGCAACTGCATGTTTTCAAGACTGGAAATTCCATTTCTCAGCCATAGATAAAGAATAGTGTTTTAAATATTTTTTATTGAAAGTAGGGTCTAGGGCACAGAAGAAGGGAAACACCTAGGCTCAAATATGCAAGGAATAACATGATTACAGCCTTAACTCAGACCACTACCTAAGCTATCTATCTGCATATAGAAACAGTATGTTGCCCAGTGGCCAGCATTCATAGATGTAAAGGTTAACAGTGCATCCTGGTTTCTAACATAGTGTCACACACAGAGAAACAGTGTGACCAGCAGGACCAAGGAAGTGATTGTCCCCCTTTACTCAGTGCTGATGAGGGTGAACCTTGAATACCACATTTAATTTTGGGCCCCTCACTGCAAGAAAGACATTGAGGTGCTGGAGGTGGTGGAGTCAACATCCCTAGAGATATTTAAGAGATGAGTAGATGAGGTGCTGAGGGACATGGTTTAGTGATTGGCTTGGCAGTGTGAGATTAGTGGTTGGATGCAATGATCTTAAAGATCTTTTCCAACCAAAATGATTCTATGATCCTATGATTCACAGATGGGCTGGAAAACACATCAGCTGCAACGCTTGTTCTTTGACTGTTTTTTAAACCTAAGCTATATTTATGTTTTAGAAGTTACTCTTCTAGTCGAATTTGCCACAGAATCATAAAGAAACATGACCCAGAGCTGCCAACTTCAGATCTGGATTCGGATTCTCCTAAATTTTAAGAAAATTCAAATCTGGGACTATGACCTTGAATTATGCTTCATTAGAATGGTAAAGTCCTTTGGTTGCGAAGCCATAACCACACACAGACTACAATGCAGCATCAGTGAGAAATTTAATGATGAGGGTATTTCTTTTTATTATTGTACAAAGACCAGAACCCTTGTGTAAGAACATTGCTTTGCTTCAAGTTCTTATGAATCATCCAAGGTTTTACCTTCATCTGACATTCTGAATTCTTTGTCTATTTCTGTACTAGACTATAAGACTAACTCCTTGTCTTCCTATAATAAACATATCATCATAATAATCCTTCTAGTGTACACAAATCTCTGGAAGAACTAATCTCTCCTTCCACCAAAGAGAACAGGTGATTTGATGAGCTGCAAATACACACAGTATTCTGGGGGCTAAGAGTGTAGCAAATAGAGTCAGAAGAGGTTATTGGCAAAACTGTTTGAAGTAGTGAAAACAAATAGGAGACTGAACAAGGTAGGTTGAAAGAATAAAGGGAAAACAAATGAAGTGACTATTTAAAATAATTTCTGAACATCGAGTTAGGGTGAAGGATGTTTCCAGAGGATGGAATGGTATGCAGTCCTTGGAAAGGTCACAGGCATTAACAACTTAAATCAGAAAATAGGTGGAATCAGCTGACTGTATCTAAGAAACAATAGGATGCTTCACTCAAAGTACAGCTGAAATGGATACATATGCAAGTGGAAAAGTAAGAAGTGTGTTCCCAGACAGGCCGTACATGGCTGCATGGCATCTCTGGTACCATGCAGTACCATGGACTGATCAACAATCAGTAGAAATATATTGGACCTGCCAAGATGGCCACAAGAAAACCAGACAGGTCTACACACGGGGACCGGGAAATTCTTGCTTGCTAATGAAAACCTTGGAGCCTAGTTCCCCCAAACTGACTACAGAAGGCACATGTGACATGCAACGTCAGCTCTGAGAGGGTCTTGTTGTTTCTGAGCTTTATACAGCTGCATGGAATCTATGACTACAGTATATCTAATCTATCAAGTGATTCACAAAACTATACTGCATCTGAGTCTCATGGCTGACTTCCATGAACTCTGAAAGAAACAGCCAGGTAATTTTGAGAGCTGTTAGAGATCAACTTCACTCTTCACAAAGAGAGGTAATAGGCCTGATAACAAATGGCATCATACATGTTTTAATCTCTGAGCAACTGAGAATGTGCATCCACTAAGTGCCTGTGCCAACAGAGGTGCTGGCAAGATTAAAGCCAGTGTGATCTGCCCCAGGCAATGTTAAAACAGTATTTCATGGCGTTGGAATCACACTTTATTCCTGATAAATGGGCTATAAATATTGATGAATACTAGTATAGCAAATGCAGGGATTTTTGTACTGAAAATGCAATGAACTGTGTTCCTGTTTGCTTGTCTGAAACCCTTGTCCATCTATTTAAAATGAACTAGTGTGTCTTTTTTATTTAACCCTACCACATCAGCCTCTTACCAGATATTTATAAGAAATCATGGAATAGAAGAGAATGTGTTTCATTGCTTATTACAGCCTGTTAAATAATCATAGAAATGCAGAAGAGCAGAGCAGGAAAGGATCACAAAAGGCTCTTTGATTCATGCCTCTGCTAAGCCAAGATCAACTTATTATTACCTATCTAATCCTTTTCTGGCAGATATTTTTCTGACCTGTTTTTAACAGCATTCAATGATGCTGGGCATCCACAACCATTTTCATGACCTTTACTGGCTGCATCATTAGAAAATTTTCCCCTTGTGTAAATCTTAAATCTGTTACTTCTCATAATGGAAGTAATTCCTCTCCTACCTATAACAGGCTTTTATGCATTTGAAGATGTTTCTCCTGCCTTTCCTAGCTGAAACAACCACATTCTTTCAATCTTAGTTCTTGCTTCTTATCAGCACACTCTTCTACGCTCCTTCCAATTCAGCCTCACTTCTAGAGAACCCAAAATGACGTACAATATCCCAGCTGAGCTCTTATCAATGGTGAACAGAATAAAACAATTGCTTTGCTCTGCTTAGCTTTCACTGTTCTGTTAGAAGAAACCTATAACTGAACTGAAGGGTCATGTTTTCCCTATTTATAAACCTCACTATTTGTTTGCCTTTTGAAAGACAACAAAATGTTGTTGACACCTGTTGAGCTTGTAACCATAAGATTCAGATTATTTTCTCAAGGACTGTTACCTAACTAGCTTGTCACCTAAGATTCTTTATATGCGAGTTCCTTACTCCTGTCTATGTGTAGAGCCTGGCACTTTCAATTTTATTAGACTATCCAGATCCTCAAGAGCTATTTGAATTCTAATGCTGCCCTCGAGCATGTTTTCTATCCTCCATAGTTTTATGTCATCTGCAAATGCCGTATTTCCTCTTCCATTATTCAAGTCATTAACAATGAACTGAATTCAGGACAGGCCCATGGGTTGTGGCACCTCACTTGAGCCATCACTACTCTCCACATGAAGAGTCTGATGAATTTCTCTCCCAATTATCTAGATTGTGTTTTTCTATCTGTCTTATGAGAATAAGACACAGTCAGATGCCTTAGCAAAGTTAAAAAAATATGAAGTCTACTTCTGTCTAAAAGTCTTGTCATCCCTTTTAGAAGAAAATAAGCATGGTTTGACGTGATTTGCTCTTGGCCAATTTATGTTGGCTGCTAGTCATCTCCTTATCTTGCAGTAATATAGTTTGTTTAATCATTTGTTCCAGCACTTTTCCAAGAATGGAAGTTGAACTGATCAGCTTATAATTTTTCTGCTCCAACCCTGTCCCCAACTCAGGACATCTTGAAGAAAATCTTCTTGAAATTCTGAGATTTCTTAACCAATTATCTAAATATCTAAGGATGAAGTTAATTAGGTCCAACTAGCTTGTTTTTTCAAGTTCTAAGCTGAGATCTTATTCCTTTAGAATTATGTTAATAAGTCACTTTTTGATTAAAAAAAAAGTGCAAAAAGGCATTCAGCAATCAACCTTTCAGGACTATTTGTTGTGGGTCTCCTCTGACCACTGTGTACTGGAAAAAAATAGACTGAAAACAAAGTTATATGTGTATTTGCACATACAGAGTTTGTATATGATACAGCTTGTTTCTCTGTAAAGCTCTACATTTTCAAACTTTCAGATGGGAAATTGTGTATTTTCAAACACAGAGCTTTAAAGAGAATCAAATAAAAAACAATTAATCACTTCAGAGACTGCAAAAGGCGAAGTCCACATCTTTGCAAAAATAGGCAAACACATCATCCTGTCTCATCATGAAAGCATCGCATGTTCAGCATACCTTCTACAAGAATTTGACTTTCTATGCATTAGCAACTGACCTTCTCTTTGTTAAACCAGAGGTAAGAGGAAGAAGACATATACCTGGCGCTTCTGTTGTGGGATACGGGCTCTTTTCTTCATTTTCATTGGGCTGATAATCATCCACATTGATCTGACAGAAATGGAAGGAGAGCAGCAAAGACTTTATAAGACAAGGCAGGGAGTTTTCGTTCCCTCAGAAACCCAAGCTGTTCACGCCACTGCTGCACAGAGAGTGCTGGCTGGCAGCAGACCTTACCTTGGTAGCTGGTGGTGATTCTCCATCAGCGGTGATGGATTTCAGCTCAATTTTCTCTTCCTTTGTTTCCTCTTCCACAGCTGTTTTTTCTATCTCCTGTTTCTTTTCAGGACTAGCAGTCCTAACAATTTTAGAAGATAAGAAGTGAAGAGCTTATTATAATGGTGAAAAGCAGTTTCCATTTCAGGAACTTAATGTGACACAACATACACCATGACAACAATCACCTCCCATTCTGTGGCCAGCTTACATACCAGCAGCTTTACCTGTTATCATCTGCAGGCAAAAACAGAAACTCTAATTCTATTTAGCATTCTTTTATTTTATAGCTTTTTCAATGGCATGTGTTTGTGTGTGTGAGTGTGTATGCACTTGGGGGGAAGTATGTGCCTGTGTGTGCACACGTGTATTCTAGGTTTGTCAGAAGAGATCTTTTTGTTCATTCAATGACAAATGTGTGAACCACTTCCAACACATATCTCGTGGGCTTCCACTAGGTTTCCTGCAATGTTTTACCCCTCATTGCATGCTCAGAGCCATGGAAATCTGCTGACTAGCATGTAGGATGAAGCAGAAAGAGATCCCCTCCAAGCAGCCTGGAAGACAGTGAATGGAAATAACGAGTAAGGAGAGGCTTCCCTGCTGCTGGCAGCTGGGAATGATACAGAAGCTCTACATGGAGCTTGTGTTTCCAAAGAGTCTGCAGAAACACTGAAAGAACTGGCAAGAGAAGGACAGCATGTGGCATCCAAAGAGAAGGAAGCTGCTGAATCTTGTGGGAATGACAGTCTGAAAATCTGCCTTGTGGTCCAAAGCAATCAGAGGTTAATAGAGAGATTTAGATAGGATTGTAACATTGACACCATTTCAAGCTCATTGTCTGCTGATGCTCTGAAAGTTCATAAAGTTCATAAATCTTCCTTTCTGTTGCTCACACCATTGTAACTGTGAAGACTTCCAGCTCACGACACTGTCTTGTCTTTTAGTTTGAATTCTTGCACATAAAATGTTTATAGTAATAATTCTATATATAACTACATTCATCACATATACATGATCTATACACATCCACAGAAAAGTTATACATATCTGTTTCAGATAGACACATACTTACTTGCATATATGTGTGTGCATAATATGTGTAATTATACTCAGAGGAATGCATGCATAGAGTGTAGATAGGTGTGTGCAAACGGATTTACCTAGCTAGCTTTTTCCTTTCTTTTTCCTCTTCCTCTTCTTTCTGTGCAGATGTTAAACTCTCAGCATCAGCAAGGTTGTCCACAGCGATGGCCAAAAATACATTCAGCAGGATATCTGTTTGTGTGCTACTTAAAGAAAACAGGCTTTGAAAACTGCAGAACAATATAATATCAAAGGTTTCTTAATTGAAAACTTTTAGCAATCTGTCATCAGATCTCTTGGGTTTTCCAAAATTCCAATTCACACAAACATTCAGGACGTGCATATCCAGCAAGCACAGACCCACACCTTCCATCCAAATGGCTAACGCACTGTGTGAGGTATCCAAAAATTCACAACAGAATGATTGATATAAAACATCTATGTCCAGACTTATATTTTAGTTTCCAATTAGCCAGAAGAGTCTCACTTACTGCAATACTGAAGATAAGGGGAGTGCTGAATGTTTTACTTTGTTGACAGGTCAGGCCACTTTTATGTGCCTCACACCATAAGACACCTAGGCTTTCCAGTTTTGGCCTATGTACTTGAGTTGAACATCTTCATTACAGACATGAGTGGATTTTATGGACAGCAAGCATGACACTCTCGTTAGCGTTTCTGAGGCAACCGAAAAGAAATTCATTTAGTCTGGGCATTGTAGGGTTAAGATGATAACTCTGTCTCCCAGCAGAGAGTCCATGCATGGCCAGTCATGCCCATGTAGCTGAAGGGCAAGGGTTCATAACTGTTTTCTTGTCTTGGCCAGCCTGTGTTCAGATCTGGTGCTACAAATATGAATATCAGCTTCTTTTATAAGCTTCTTGAGAGTGGGTATGATCACATCATGATAACTTTTAAGTAAACCCCAGTTCAAGGCTTAGTCTGGAAATACAGCCACCCCTTTCCCTGGCCTCCAAGGTCTCTTGGCTCCAAAGTGAGCCAGCATGTATTGCTGGCTCATATTTTCCTCTGCAGTTCACAAGGAGATCCAAGCTGTAGCTTTCTTGAGCTGTCAAGCAGATTGCTTACTCAGACCTTCAGATATCCGGAATTGCACCATCTCTCTTTGAAGACAGGGCATGCAGGTCAACCGAAATGTAAAATAGCAGGGTTTGTGAGATCTGAATTATGAGGAAAGGCCAGAAGAGCTGGGCTGAAACTACAAGGTGGCTTTACAGAAGAATCAGTATAAAAGGAAATGTCACCTCTGACACAACAGGATCATTTGTTAGGGAAGCAGAAACTAAACATGAACAAATTTGGAGTAAACTGAGATATGGAAAAGAATCATAGCTGTATGTTATATGCAAATTCCTGTGAAAAGACACAGTCTAATCATGCAATGACCTTTGTATCTCCTGGTATATGTACAGTGCCCTGACTTCAACTGGAAACCAGAGAGAACCAGAGTTACTTAACACCAGCACAGGCTGGAAGATAATAAAGCACACAATTTTCTGTTTGAAGAACACACAGATTGTAGTAACTGAAATGAAACACAGTTCCAGTTAGTTTGTACATTAATTAATATATGATCTCACATAAATCAATTATTTCAAACATATGTTACTCCTATTACAGCATGTGTATATAACATATTGTAGATCATACATATTTTTATTCCACATAAGTCTTAGATGAAAGCACATGGAATTTATTACTGAAAAGGCAATTAAAGCAAAAATATGCAATAAGTAGAGTAGGTACACACAAAGATTAAACTCTAGAAAGCAGGAAAGAAAAACCTATGAAAGAATTAAGGAGAATGAAAAATAAAAACACTAAACATGTAAAGATACTAAGTAAAAGCTTGCATGTGGAACTGGCATGCAGTCAGCCCTTAAAACTGTTTATATGCCTTAGCACTAGCTCAAATTAAACAAACTTGTTTAACTTTTGGCAAAATTCAGACCTTGGGAAAAGGTAAAAATGTAAGGTATGAAATTCATTATTTTCTGACACAAAAAAGTAGTAAAGGGTGGCTTTCTCCAAGCCTCACTCAGAGAAAAGAGTAGCATCAAAGGATACAGTTTCCACAGATGAAGAGGATGATGAAGTAAATACAGACCAACATTCCTGGAAAAGAGGGGCCGCCATAAGCCATGATCCCATCATACATCACCGAATTCCAGTCCTCCCCAGTCAGGATCTAAATGATACAGTCCCATCAATAAGGGATACAGCGTTAGACCACATAGAGAATTTGAAAACCCCATTATCACAAAGATAGCTACTATCCTAGAGTACATCCCCTCCCCAAGGATGCTTGGAGATTCTGGCTGTGTCCATTCTGAAAAAAACCCACAAAAAGAACAAGGATAATGTAACAAGGGTCTGTGCTCAAAGTGTAAAAAAAAAACAGATACTCTCTTGAAGACGAAGGCTGAAGCCGAACAGTTCTCCCAGATAACTCTGCTCAAGTCTCCTCACCTCCTCCAGGCATTGCCCTCCCATATGTCTGTTGTTTCAGATAGGCTGCACAACCTGTAGCACTGAAGACAACCTTCAGCAGAGCCCTCCTTGCCACTTCCCTTCACTGTGCATGTGAAATCACTGCAGTCATCTTAAAGGTCACTTGATTACTTCTGTGGTGCTGTGAGCAGATATTTGTCCAGGTCCTATCCTGGAACATGGCAATGGTCATCCTTTTGTCCTACCCTGCTAAGACCAGGTGGCCTTGCTACACACAAGGGCCTTAGCTCTGGTTCTCCACTGTGGGAGGGAATACTCTTGTACTGGCACCACAGTAGGGCACCTTGCTCCTGGAGCTGTTGGCCTCATGTCCGATCTTGGGGCCTGTGTAGCTGCAGGGGAAGGGTGCAGGACTTCCACTCTGCCTTGCCTCAAGTAAACAGAATGTATGGGCCCCATTAGGACAACTCTTGCCCTTACCTGAAACACAGTGAGGAGGGACTGAGGGAAGTTGTCGAATGTACTCCTCCTAGTTTGCATCTCATCAAAGTTAAACTTGCCCCCAAAGAGCTGCATCCCCAAGAGTGAGAAGATGATAATGAAGAGGAAGAGAAGCAGCAATAGGGAGGCAATTGAGCGGACTGAATTCAGGAGTGAAGCCACAAGGTTACTCAGGGAGTTCCAGTATCTGGGAGAGGAAATACAGACAATTAAAACTCATTCAATCCAAGACAGGTGCTCATGGACTGCACAGGATATTGGTTCAGGCTGCCTGCTGTGTCTAGCAGGCATTTCCAAACACCCTGTTAAGCAGTGAATCATTGATGTGCTTCCCTAAGATAATGAGACCTACTGCAGCTAATGAGTAATTTTACTACCACACGTGTACATATGCAATTCTCTCCACCCCCCACCACATACGAACACCCAGAAGATTGTTGCAGCGCTTTCCATCTAAGGCTCTGCAAATCTTGTATCAATATACGGTGATTAGTTCTTGCTGCTTCAGTGAGTTACATTCTAACCAACCTCATTACAACACTCACAGATGTTATGGCAGCCAGAATACCTCACTCCAGAGAATGGCCTGTAATAACTAACAAGAGCAGATGGAGAAACAGTTTGGATGCAAATACAAACTTGTCCAAAATCTGGTGTGTGTGAGTATGTACTTGGGCTCACTCACAAATAGAGGTTGCTAAGCTTTCTGAGAAAGCTGTTAAAGATGTTAAAGGCCCTTTTGCGTGGACCCTAAAAGAGATCCATGAAGTCTAGTGTTTCCTTTGCTCTTGGAAGAGCACATCATCATTGCTTTTTGGAGTATCAAACCCATTACCCTTCTTCAAACAGGTTGTAGAACATTTGGGAAGAACTTCATTAAAGACAGATGATGGCTAAGACTTGTTTTCCCAGTTTATGCAGACTTGTGCTCACATTAGACTGATGTGTGACACAGACAAAGGATCTTCTTGCACTTGTGGTCCCACTTCAGGGTTCAAAAAGATGCCAGCAGCCTGCTCTGCTGCAGCGTGTGAGTTTGCTTGCATTGTTTGCCAACTTGCAAAGTTGGCATGTGTTGGAAACAGGTTTCAGAAATAATTGTTAAAGAATCTACCACATAACCCACAAAGCATCTTCCACTTCGGTCTTGTATCTGCTCAACCACTCTTGAGTCTACTGCTTAGCTGATCATGTCCACTTCTCTTTTATGCAGTTTTGAGTCCGACACAGCTTTCAAACTGAGCTGAAGATTAGCTGTCATCTTCCAATCACTTAATTGTGAATGCACATTACTAGCAAGCTTCATCAGCTTTCTCAGATCAGTAAGCCAATAATGTTTGCCTGTGGTCTCCATCTCCTTAGGCCTGCCACCATGGCCAATGTCCTCCAATTCCTTTTTCAAAAGCCCTCACTCCCATAACAGTTACCCTTTCTTTCCTAAGAGGACTCTGAAGTTCTATTCATATTTTCCATAGAGACAAAAGTTGCATTTGAGAAGGACAGCAGGCATGTCTAGTGCTCTAGGTCCTTTGAGGAAGCCTCATCCTTCAACATACATTTTTTTTTTTTCTGAAGGTGATGTAGTCATTAGAGACAATGGTTCTTAAAATCCCAGTTACACTAATATTATAAAATGTCAGTGTAAAACTAAGATTTTTCCTGTCCCATGGAAGACAGGAATGCTTGAGCTGCCCAGTCACTCTACAAAGGTTAGCAATCTGATCTTCAGAGGGACACCGACATGTCCTCTGAAGTTCAGCAGCTGGTTCATCTCCAAGGGCTGAGCTTCAAAGAAAACTGTGATGTTTTGCCTCCAGCCCAGCTTCAGCACATCAGAGAAAACTAGAATGCTTTAAAGCTTAACTGCAATTAAAGAGTAAAACTACAGAGCAAAGTTAAGGGCATGGGAGCTGTGGGCTCAGTGCCACCAAATATCCATGCACTGAATGTGCAATGTAACAGCTCGCTGTATTTGCATTTATGCTTACAACTCTCATACTTTCACACTTCAGGAGAAGGAAAAGTGACACAGGAAAATGGAAAAAATCTGATGAAACTTAACTGACTTTAGCACCCTTTGACCAGAAATTAATGGAGCCCAGAATGTCTCTACAAGTTCTCCAATGTCATCCAGGACACAGATTTTCTAGGTCTTTTTAGTAATGCCCTTAGAGACTTTACAGTAAAGCTGTTACACATCTGAATGGTCTCAGTGACTCACTTGAAGCTTAAGTGTCTTGCTATCTCAGAGTGCAACTGCACAGACTTTTATCAGCTCTGCATTTTGTACAAATGGCTCTATACCTGAAATTCAGTTTCATACCTTACCATCAAACTTAAAGCAATTAGCTGAGATGACGTGGTGATAAGATTAGTGCTGTTTTATCTGTGTACTGAGTGCTAGCTAGAAATAAGGAAAGTAAACAAACCAATGGGGGGGGGGGGGGGATAAGAGAAGAGAAAACAGGAAAAAAAGGATAAGGAAAGCTTGCCTTGACTACGATGTGAAAATAACTGTTGTCTTAGTGTCCTAGAAGCCTGACCTGAGCTTGCCATCTGTCACATTAGGTGGCTGCAAAACTAACATGAATGCCCCCTCAAAGTGAGATCTGGGGTTACTCAATGAAACACACAGCTTTAAAGTCAGGAATGGTTAAAGTCCAGACAAAGAAAAACATTGTCCTCTTTGGTTAATATTCTAGAAAGAAAAAACAGTTACAATAAGTCTTATGGCACTGCTGGATGGTGTTGGATGTTTTATATCAGGCAGCATACAATGGGAGGTACAAGAGAAAGCGCTGCTGCTGCCTCAGACTCCTAGGTAAATGAATATGCTTCCTAACATCTCCCACTTGAAGATCTCAGATCCTTGAGGATGCCAATGAATGAGGTACTGCAAAACTCCAGTGAGTAGGATGTGACTATGATCACCGTTTCAAAACGGAGGAATGATGCAGAGAAGTTAAATGGCTTGTTCAACATCTTACAAAAAATCAATTGCAGAACTGTACTAGAATTGAACGTGTTCATTTATTCTCTCCCCTCTCCTCTCCATTGCCTTCCACAATGTCTTTATGATACTGGCAATCACTGATGCAGAGCTTGAAACAGTAGCAACAGCTGGCAGTGTCATTTTGCAGCAAAGCTTCCCACACTGTTCAGCCAATATAAAACCACTTTGAAAGCAGGTATGAAAAAAGGTGCCCTGTCTTTCCTCCCTACAGTTAATAGTGACATAGAATGGTAAGGTATAAAATATTCCATTTCAGTATGGTGTTGCAAATAAATTGATTTCTTTATACATAAAAAAGGATAGAGGTCTAAACATAAGGATTTATAAAGCAGTAAAGGATTGTTTATAAAGAGAAAATAACTTGTTTTCTCATAGCAAAGCGAGATTTTCTGCAAAATCCTGCAAAAATTAGGGAGAATAAACCAAACAATATAGTGCATTTGTCTAATATACAAGAATAAATTATTCTGAAGAGTGTAATTTTGGAAGAAATGTTTGCTTTTGAAAATTGAACTGTGGTTTCTAAAATGATGCATTGCTCATCTGGTGGTGTCTTTGTTTCTATTATATTAGGGATTTTTATTTGTGTTTTTCCTAGAAGTGTATCATCTTGACGAACTCATAATTTGTTTGTGCTTTTCACTTACCATGGAAAATCCATGCAATAGATAAAGATTAGGCTACCTACTGATATACTCTCACCAGAGTAATTTTCTTGTTTTGTGCCTTTTTAATGTACTTGATTATCAATTTTCCATCTCCACTGCATCTCCTCATGTCACTGCTCTTGAATATGTATTTGATATAAAACATTACACTGTGATGCCTCCTACTTTTCACAGTTTTCTAGGATTGTATCTTTCTGTATTATCATTGCACTCAGGTGGTGTATTCTACCAATAATGATATTGTTGTCAACAAATCATCATTATATTTAGAGCTGAATGAATAATGGAAAAGTTTGTATTTTACTGGAGAACATCAGAGGTAGATGTTTTGCTTCAATGCCAAAATATTCTCTCCTACAGTACGATATGAGTAGGATTAAAATACTGCTTTGGAGGCTTATGCTAGGGCCTTCCACATGAGGGTGAACTTCACCCACGGAGGGGAAAAATCATGAGGAATATTTTGAATAATTAGAAAACACAGATAAATCTGAGACTACTGCAACCTACTTGACAGTATTTTAAGAACAGGAAAGAAAGTAAAAAATTGATTAATACATTATTCATTATGAGTAATTCCTCAGCTCTGTGCTTTACATGCAGACCCGTGAGCAAATTGCAGGAGATGTATTCCAGGTAACATTGCTTTCATGCAAAACGAAATTTTAGTTCTGCTGCAGAATGAAGGTAAATATAACTAGTCCTACTGATGGTTGGCTCCTACATTACACCTCTGCCAGGAGCTTGAGGAATATTTGAGTGCTCCAATAGCTCAAGCTTCCTGAAGAATTAAAGATATTCTCTCAGCATTTGCCTTTCTATTAGAGAATTCTCTTAGCTAGATGATATATTTTGTGTAGGAGTGGAGAAATATCTTGAAAAAAACAATGACCTCTTCAGGATGCTACATTGAAGCTTATGCTTTTATGGCTATTGGTATGTTGCCCTTGGTGTATCTGATTACCCAATGTCTGAAACAGCTACTGGTTTCCTCAGAAACCAGGCCTGGGACTTGAGGATAATAGCCTTTTAGACCCAAATAGCCAGGAAAACCAGTCACCATGCCAGAGAGCCCCACTACTTCTGAAAGGGCAAATATGCTTTTATTGCTAGAAACACTTGCTAGCTGGAAGATTTTTCCTTTCTTCTATGATTAATAACTTTTTTTTTGTTTTTTAGTAGTTGTAGGCTTGCTTTGTCCCCTCTCTCAGAGGCTGTAAAGTGATTTTCTATCTCTGCCATCTGACCCTGAAAACTATTCATCCTGCCAGAGAATTGAGGCTTAGAAGCTTTAAGAGTAAATTTTTGTACAATACACAACTCCAAGTCTGTTGTTTTTTCTTCCTCTGAGCTCTGCTATCTTGACTGTCTTCCAGTTTTGGTCTTGTTTTTCTCATGTGCTGTGTTCTTTATCTCAAATTTGTCAGAAATTTGCTCTGGAGCAGTTTATAGCAATTCTAGGGACATTTTCATAGCTGAGCTTGCAGAAATCGTGTGCTTTCATCACCTCAGTCAGGCTTTTTATAAGGTGCTGACTGGTGCCCACATAGGAAAAGGCAGACCCCATGCTGCTTCGGGTGAGGACTTAGATTTGATCCAAGAGCTCACATCTGGGTAAGCTGGGAACGTCCCATCAAGCTGAAAAACTCCCACTAAACCGAGCTGGTGTTTTGGAGGTACCTGACTGCAGGAAGCAGTGACTGTTTAGTAAACACCACTGCGCCTTTATGTAGAGGGAGAGAAGAAAGAAGGAAAAAGAAAACCAGAGGAGATGGGAGTCTGGAATAGTCTATTTTCTTCATAAATCTGCTACTTTATGCTGGACTCATCTGAAGGAGAAGGACTGGCAATATCCTTTGCCTGTAGTTAATGTTGACACTATCTCCTGCTCAGGCCACTGTTGAGCCTACTGGAGCTGGCATGGGCTCCTCAGTTAAATATTGTTTTCGCTTGAAACAGTCTTTCTGGATCCTCTCTGTCACCATAAAGCAACAGAAAAGGTCACAAGGCTATCTGCTATTTTCTTTTTCACTTTTTCTTTTCAGGGAACTGTAAGAGCCCAAACTCTCTGCACATTATCCTTGCAAATTTCAGTTTAAAAATCTGCATGGTTATCAAGTGTCTCCAGTCCTCTGTGTCAGACTCCTCACCAATCCCTACCACACACATCAGGGATATCCAGTCTGTACAGCCCTCTCCATCCTGCCACAGTCTTCAGAAGATCCGAGCTGTCAACCTAGCACTCTCGCTACTGAATTAGTGGTAGAAAAAGTAAAAACTCACATCACTGTAGTGTGACTTGTAGCTATGTATGTTGTGCATTGAGCAGTAGCCCTACTTAATTCCTACACAAGCACAAAAGTACCTTGTGATTTTAAATATTCTCAGGAGTCGAACACATCTCAACACTGAAATGCCCAGCGGTGACATGATCTTTGTTTCAACCAGAATCGTTTCCAGGATTCCTCCACACACAATGAAACAGTCAAAGCGGTTGAAGAGGGACACAAAATAAGCCTGTAGACCAAGGCTGTACATCTTCAGCAGCATCTCTGCCGTGAAAAGAGCTAGCAGCACCTTATTGGCAGTGTCTCATGAAAAACAAACAGAAACAGATTAATAAAACTTAGTTAAAGGATCATCACAGCTACCCATCGGCCCTTGCCCATAGGAAATCCCTTCTGGCATCAGTCTGAAAGGTTAACTTCATATAAGCTTAGGTCAAAGAATGGACTTCAGAAGCATGGGCATTTCATTCACAGAAATGTTTTACAAAGATTCTTAAGTGTGGCACCTACAGCTGCAAAGTATTATACAACCACACAACCTTCATGTCAGGGACGTGCCTTCCTGTGCACAGCCTCCCATCACACTTATCATCTGCAAATGAGAGTGGGAATAGAATTGCTGATGTGCTACCTACTGTTGCTTAATTAAGCCTTTCATCTGCTCTCACCTCCAGTGAGGATTCAACTGTTCTGCAGACAGAACAACTTTACAAATCACTCTTCCTCACCTCCCTGGTAACTAGAATTTATCATAAATGCCATTTCATGGAAAACTTTGGAGAATCTATGGCTCTCAATAGCTATCCATAAATTGGAAATCCAGTTGCTGCAAATATATTTTTAGCATAAGCTCCTGGTTTCACCTGCACCCAGTGGAACACTGCTTTGATTGGAAATGAGGAACTTACATTTTCCCTGAAATTTCTCCCATTGTAAGCAGATGTTTTGCATTATTTAAGATCCTCCACAGACAGGGGAGCTGTGTGTGCTCCTTTTACATTGTGTAGTCTAAAGTCTCCTTCCTCAGGGCCCCTTTTTTGACACTGACCACAATAAACAGAACTATCAACCTCTCCTCACCTTGGACCTCCGTGAGCCAGTCTGGCTGGTTGTAGTGTTCAGAGGCAATGGTAAGGGTGTTGAGAAACACAAGGAAGATTACCAACCAGTAGAAAACATTGGACTTGACAGCAGCGCGGCACTTTCTTCTGCAGAATCGATTCCATCGGCGCCAGTAGCGACTTGAAAAATTGGAAAAGGAAAAGTTCTTTTCAGAGAGAGATCCTTAGGCTATTGGAAATTTCAGTCAAGAGAGGCTCTAGTCTTGATGTATTGCTCAAGAGTGGTAGAGAATAACTTTAAAGTTCACTCTGAGAAATGTTCTCCCATTCTCATTCTAGTTAACAGTTGTGATCATCCTTCCTTTAGCTATAGGAATAAAGTCAGACCTAAGCCAATTTGCAACATTTGTGGCTGAATAAACTTCTGCAAGCAACATCTTAATCTGATTAAGACATCCATTGCAGGTACCCTAAGTGTTTTTTCTAGCACAGTTCCCACAAAAATAATAATTATTCTTCCATTTAGTGCTGGTGGCCTGCAGTGGGACCTTGCTGAGCCTCAGGATAGTCAAAGAAAAGAGACCCACTGTATACTTTTGGATTAAATCCTTGGAGAGGTTAGGTCAAACAAAATCCATGGAACATTTCCACATTCAGCCAGGTTCAGTAGTAAGCCCAATGTGAAGGCTATCTCTGAACAGAAGATTAAAACCAAGGAGACCTCAGCATCTCACCTTTATGCCTGGAACTAGTAATACAAATTGCTAATCAACAGACCTTTTAAAGTTTGCCTTTCATGAACACATCCCCTTGTGTCACTGATTTCTGAGGGTAATTACTAACCACAGAAGATATTTAAAGCTAATTACACACCTCCTACTCTTCAGAATTTAACTTGCATAGCAACCAGTTTCCAGGCAACACTTGCCACTGTATAATAAATCTAATAGTTTTATATAGATATTATATACATATATGTGTGTGTGTGTGTGTGTGTGCGCATGCTTGTGTGTGTGTCTCAAAACCTGATCTAGGTTAACCTGCTTTAGGAGGGGTGTTGGACTAGATGATCTCTAGAAGTCCCTTCCAACACCTACCGTTCTGTAGTTCTGTCATTCTGTAACATTCTAGGAAGAGAAAACTTTTATTGGCTAGTCTTATCTTGTGTATTATTTCCAGTAATAAACTATGGCCATGCTTGAGGTTAAGGTTCAACATCTATATGAACTAAAGCCAGGCAATGTGAACATTGCTCATTGGCCAAGGCTTTTACAACAACATTTAAACAGGTAATCAAATACAGATTCTTTTAGCTATACAATTTATAAAGGCACCTAGAGTAGCTAGTACAAACATTTAATAACGGTTGTGTGTTTTGCAGTGGATTTGGGCCAAGAAATGATCTTTCCAACTTTCAAACTGGGCACAAAACTGAAGCATTCATATTGTCATAAAAATTACGAGTAATGCAACACTTTCCTATGTACTTGTGCACAAATGTGAATGTACATGACCATATGATGATGTAAGTGTGGTTTTTGTGTTAACATCTACATACAAATAAATCCATAGATTGTAGGAATGTGACCATGTAAGCAAGTCTTTGCACAGGGATGCATACAGACAGTATGTATGCTTATGTGCATTCTTGGATTTACAGTAACGTTTATTATTTAGGTAAGCCAAAGGACAGCTACTCACTTGTCCCAGTTATTCTGAAAAGTAGTTATTTTTTTTTAATAAACTTGACTTTGAATTCATAGTTGAACTCAACTCCAACTGAAGAGATAGAAATGGACTGGGACCTCAGCAATCAAGTTTCATGAGTTCAGTCAGCCTTTCCAATAGAAATCGATAAGATAACCATCTGGGGATTGCTTAACATTTTCAAAACTTTTAAGTCAAGAGAAAAATACCATCAGAAAAACTCCACATGTTCCATGGTGAAAGGGAGGATTTCACAACTAAGATGCAAAGCTCATCAGTTGAAAGGTTTTCAGCGAAGTAAAGCAGAGTAGTGCAACAAAATGCGGGAAAGAGAATCTTGAGCTGACAACGTTGTTGATGAATGTAATACAATAATGTTGTCAAACTTCTATTTTTCCTTCTGCTTTTCTGTTTTATGGCTTGAGATATGTATACAGCAATAAGATAGGTACATCTTAGGGAAATACAGTAGTCCCTGTGCTTTATTTCCATATGAAACTAAGAAAAAGGATACTGATCTTTTTGGTAAATGACTGACTAAAATCTGACAAGTTTGGCAGTATCTCCTAAAATCACCACTGTGTCCCACAGACAGGATTAAACCACTTCACAAAGTAAGGAACAAAGCCAGTGGAAAGGAGGAAAAGTGAAATTCAGTTTTACTTACCTAAACTTTGATTTTGAGATCCGATGCCTGAAAGATAAGAATTGCCATTAAAATATCTGATGTTGTCTCATGCCTCCCAGGTGTTTATGAAAATAGCAGTATAAATAAACAAAGTTAAATTAATATTGTAAGTCAATGTAAGCACTAGACATGGCAAAAATTCCCTGATATACAAATCTCATTTTTTTTTAGTGGGAGTCATGAAGCAGGAGTCATGCCATTATAGGACTGTACTAGCTACAGACATCAGTGAACTAGCTTTGCTCTTGCGTGAAAGGCTGGCCTAATGCTAGGGCTACCTCATCTGCTAACAAATTTATTTTTCAAGTATGACTCTTTTCTTTCAGCCACTTTTTTTTCCCCTTATATTAACATATGTATGACTTTATGCAGACAGACTTGTTGCTTTCACACATCACCTATCACATCAAGATATATAAGCACATTATGAAACCATGGGGAAAATAATGTTTTGGGTTTTTTTTCCTAGCAATTGAAGGAAAAACGGTGTATGCAAGATATTTTTAAACTTAGATACTAACACTGATTTGTCTTTGTTGTCAATGCAAATGGTTTGAATTCAAAAGAGTCTAAACAATAACAGATTCTATTGCTATTAATAACATATTGGGAATTAAGCATTCCTGAAAATCTGGCCATGTTCCCACTATATATGCACTTAAATATCTAAATCCATGCACTTGTATTTATTCACCTAAATAATCTCATTAGCCAGTCAAAGCTAGAAATAGACTCCAATTTTGTAGCTCTGCTTGCCACAGGTCCTGTAAGGCATTTGAACTTTTTATCTGTCTTTTGGCACATACATAATGGTGCACAGAGAGAAATAACTGTATATGGATGCAATGGCATGAGTCTGAGGTGATTTAAGAAGCTGAAAAATGCACTACCAACAACAGAAGACATGAAAATCTGGGAAGTGACTCTGAACAAGATATTTCTGCTGGGCCGAAGCATTCCTTAAGATTCTCTCTGCGACAGGAAAGTGATTCATTGTTGACAACAGTCAGCAAAGGTCTTACTGTACTGGCTTAAAAACCGATTCACTGTTAGTAGACATGGGACAAAATAATTCCCAAAGCATCTAACACTACTTTCTGTAGCGGTCTTACAAATGGTCACGTCTCTGTTTGAGGACATCAGTCACTGACAAGTAATCAGTGACAGGTCAGTTTCCTTATGTGGAAGAGATTTTAGTGATAGGAACATTTCATCAGCAGATGGTCCAAGCCAAAAAATAGCCTTTGCACTGAATACATCATTCCTGCTGTGTCACAGGCAGCTTGTCTAGACTACATACTAGGCAGCAGTGGTTACAGACAAAAGCAAAAACTCTTTTGATAAATACACTGGTTGAAGAAAATGCTAAATTATGCTGCAGAGACAAAGTGAGATTTAATAATCATGATGAGTGAAGCACCTACAAAGCATATCTTTAATGTTAAACATATCCCAACTTCTTGCTGAGAATTCGTGCTTCATAAGCAGTATCTGTAAACTGTAATCTATGAGATTTACAGGGCTCAGACAAAGATAGGGGAAAGAAAAGGAATTTAAAAATCACAATGAAGGAGAGAGCTGGGCACTGAAAAGGCAATAGTGAGGGCTTCATAGGAAAAGGTTGGGGGCTAGTGTAGGGTAGAGGAAAAGAGAGCAAGAGATATCATGAGGAACCTGCCTGGTGGAAGGTGAAGGACAGAGGATGTGAAGTCCTCTCATGACCTCTTTGGCTAATGGTTTCCCAGTAAGAGAGGTGCGTGATATTTAGGGAATCTTTTATTTATTTAAGCAAAAGAGAAGTGGCAGGTGTAGTACTCATCATGTATGTGATAATTATATCTTTGGAGTGTTATGAGCAGCAGCCAAGTGCATTCAATGCTCCCACAGGTTAGCTACTGTCTTTCCCCCCCCGCCCCCCTTGCCTTATTGCTATGGCAGAAGTCTTTATCACATGTGGGTGTTTTATATATATAGAGCAGGACAAGGAAGGAGGAAGAGATTTATATTTAGAGGCAGAATTCAAGAGTGAAATGGAATTTTTGAAACACAAACTGTATAATAACTGATTCTGAAAATATTATGCCTGAATCTGAAACATATTTTTCAAATGACCCTTATGATCAAGAAACTTTTGTCTTTCAGAACCACGGTTAGTTACATCATACAACAAATGATTTTATGGTGTCACTAGGGGCTGTCAAATAGTCTGGACTTCAGGCCCTGCCTGGCCTCTTTGTGACTCTCCAAACTGGCACTTGAACAAGGTTTTAGGATGGACCAGATTCTGTGCTGAGTTTAAACTAGACCTCTTGCATCCTTGATATCCTGGGAGATTTAGATAATTGGGAGTGTTCCCATTTGTGCCTGGCTCTGGAATTTCTTGAGAGTCTATTGTTTAAAATCATGGTATAGCATTCTCTATGAAAATTCAGATCACTACTGGGTGTTTTTATCACAGGAACCACGTAACTCAGCTTAACCTTTAGAAAGACAAACACCAAAATTCAACCTCTACTGTTTGACTAGTTTTTAAATTCTCTAAAACTCTTCTGACCTTACATAGTTAAGTACCACATACAGACAAGACAGTGAAATTTGAAGATTTTATCAACATAAACTGAAGATAAACAGCATTCAAATGTACTGAGATACTCCACATTCTGAGAGATGAAATCTTTTTTTCTCTCAACAGAGAAAAGAGAATATGTACTTGTGAAGGATGTGACACCCTTGTATAACAAGGATTGAGGACTTTGTGTAATTGTATACACAACAAACAATTCTGAAAAAAACATGTAGGTCTCCAAGCTTGACACAAAAGCCATCTTGTAGTTGTTTTCTGGATGTAGAAATTACTAAACATGTCTATGAAATTACCTGGCCTGCTAGTCAGAACTACTTTTACACTATATGATCCCTCCTATACAAAACTATCTTCATGAGGACTTAAAAAAGCCCATGGATTCTAGTAAAAGCTCTCAGAAAAGAAGTAAAACAGAAATGTAATTACTACGCCTCTAGTTTATATACAACTTTGGGTAACATCCAAAGAGCTGCACTGTGCATATCTTAGAGATTTTAGAACCATGAGAACACAGTCTTAGCACGATATTGGTTATGTTTTGGTGCAATACAATGCATTTATGCAGTTACAGGTCAAGTGGCACAACATTTTTCCTTCTCTCTTTGCCTGCTGATGACTTTTCATTGCTCCTAGTCAAAATGCTGGCATCCTTTTTACTGTAGTGTCCAGTGATAGGACTAGGAGTAATGGACAAAAGCTGAAACACAAAAGGTTCCACTTTGAGGGAATTCAGCACAGGGCCACAAAGATGATTAAGGGAGTGGAACATCTCTCCCTTATGATGAAAGCCTGCGGGAGTTGGGGCTCTTTGTCTTGGAAAAGAGGAGACTGAGGGGTGATGTCATTAATGTTTACAAGTACATAAAGGGCAGGTGTCAGGAGGATGGAGCCAGGCTGTTATCAATGATGTCCAACGATAGGACAAGGGGCAATGGGTACAAGCTGGAACACAAGAGGTTCCAAAGAAACATAAGGAAAAACTTCTTCCCTCTGAGGGTGACTGGAAGAGGCTGCCCAGATGGGTTGTGGAGTCTCCTTCTCTGGGGACATTCAAAACCCACCTGGATGAGCTCCCGTGTGACCTGCTCTAGGTGGTCCTGCTCTGGCAGAGGGTTTGGACTAGATGATTTTTAGAGGTCTCTTCCAACCCCTACCATTCTGTGATTCAATAATTGTGTGACCTCTCTGTCATTTTCTCTACTGGGACAAGACTATATAGTGACATGACATTTTCAGGAATGTATGCTGCATATCTGATAACCTCTCAGCTTAGTAAAGTGTTAGGCCTAAATTCTGCCCTCAGATATGCCGCTGCAATTCACACTGGAGCAATGGGCCTCCATCCTTCTGTCTGCTATCCTCTGTACAGCTCAGTTAACACTGGGCAGTTCTACAGGGACATAAAATGATCATTTCTCATTTTTGACCATTAATTAAAAGTTTCCAACAAAACAAAACAGATGACTAGCCCTGGAGAACTTGATATAGACTGAGATCCTCATGCTGAGGCAATCACTGATTTTCAGCAGAGTCCACACAGCAATGCCTCCTCTTTTTTTTTACATTTTTGCCCTTCTTGTAGAAGCACTGGAGACCATGCCAGCCTGGCAGAAGTTACGCTGGTTTTAAGAGAGAGGTGATTATTGGCCAACAGCACTAAGAATCTACAGAATATCCTTAAGAAAACTTTCTCTGTCCAGCTTAAAACTCAAGGTGGTTTGCTATTCAACAGGCTTTCATAAAGGCTGTGAAAATAGGCCAACATTTCAGCATTTACTGAATAATCTTGCTCTCCCTGTGGAAAGTCACAGGCAAGGCCTGTCACAGAATCTGAAGGAGGAAGATAATTCCTCCTCCACAAGGGCATGCTATTGTCCTTTAGACACATATCTAGAGCTGACTCGGAATATCAAAAGCACCTTGCTCATAGCAAATCAGAGTGCAGTAGCTGAGGCTGACACATAAGGAGCTGATCCGATGTGTTTTCCTGCTGAAGTCAGCAGTGGTTTCAGAGCTTTTGTCGGTCTTTTCTTGCAACTGTTCCTGATGAAGTGAGGACTTCAGTACTCGCAGAAGGAGGTTATCTTGTAATTAGGTGAAAACCAGAAGCAGCTATAGAGAACCTGCAAGTGAACTGACTCTTTCGTCTTTACCACTGGCTGCTATGCTGATTATTGCAAAAACTGCATAGGAAATATTTTCCCAGCCAGAAATGCACCAAGGGAAAATCACTGATGTTTCAGCTGCTAGAGAAAGCTTCCATTGTTCTTAATATTTTTAGGACACAATGTTTTCAGTTGGAAAGCCAGTGTAGGTTGTTCATTTTGTTTTATCCTGTTTGATTGTTTTAACTCTCTTTGGCGGAAAACCAATTGAAGTGTCCCCCCAAAGGTATGGAAATCCTGGCCAAGGTGAAAATGCCAAGTGGCTTATTGTTTCAGTGAAAGCAGATAATTTTAAGCTCTCTTTCCCTTTGAGCTCAAGTGCTTCACTGTTCTATTGAAGCTTTATGGAACATTAGTTTCCACAAAGGTCTTTTTTTTTTTTTTTTTAACTAATACATATGTATAAAAGCAAGCTCTATTGTTGCACTCCAGATCTGTATGGTTGTATTAGAAAATTAACATTCTCATTGTATTAGAAGATTATATATGCTGACATCCTGCACAGAACAGATTACTGATGATAATGAGCATTAGCCTGTCCTTAGGAATAAGCTCTCCACAGCAGTAGCCTGAGTAGCCTAACAGAGGCTCAGAGAAATTACTTGCTATTGGGAAGAACTGGGTATAAAGGTTATCCTGCAAATTGGAAACTTTTGCCCCTAGTTCTGGGTTTACCCCACTGATACTTGTTGCGGAGGTAACATGTTTCTTTGTCCACAGGGGCAACAGGTTATTAAAGCTGAAGTAAGACAAGTTCTGCTTTGAAACATCCTTGAGGATGTAAGCTGTTGTGTTTCTACTGCAGGGCAGATGTCAGTGCAGTAGTAGGTGATACCATGACAGGGATGACATACTATGTAACTTGTGAGATGCTTTACAATGTCCTGTGGAACCCTACACAAAAGTCTTCAAATTCAGATGCCTGATAAAGCTAACACCCATCTTAGAAAGGGAACTACTCCCTGCCACAGCTCTCCTGATGGCAGCAGAATGAAGATGAATGAGTTGTGCATTTGTTTGTTTTGTTTTGTTTTAGAAACTGGATTAACACAATAAGCAAAGAGAGATTAGATGTTAGACTCCTCTTGAACCTCCTGCTGGTTTAAAGACTGGCATTGCTCCAGACAGCACAGCTGATGAAGACAGTTTCTATAGTATGGATACTATAGAAATAAAAGCTTCTTTGAGACAATTCATCAGTAGGAGATAGCTTGTGTTTGAGAGGTATTCTCCTGATCTCATGTAACATATGTCTCTGTGGAGCTGAGAAACGCTGTCAGGGAAGATCTTTTCCAAAAGGCACAGTTGAGCCTGGCTTCTCAAGCAGATCTTTCTGTCATTCACAGATCTAGCCTTTGAAAGCTCTTCAGCTTTTTATAAGAATGGAAAGAACAGTCAGTAATTCTGTTATCTTCAATAAAAAAAGCTTTTTCTTTCAGTCTCCTGGGTACTTTTTCCTTTATTATGAGTGCATTCTGATGGCAAGTTTGACCTGTAACCATGGTGGTGGTTCTGGGGTAGTTAAATGCCCTAGCAGCCTGATGCCATTAAATTAATAAATCTTTGACTTCAAACCTCCCTGTTGCTTCAGTCGTGTGGTTGCAGCTTGCTCAGTGCAGTCTGCTTTTTGGTAAAAAATGTGTTACTAACATGGCAATGGGGACTCATGGCCACTAGGTGATTTTGACAGGCTAGCAAAAATGAAGAGTCACTCACAATAGATGAAACTCAGCAATTTAACAAAAAACTTGTTTAGTCAACTCTGAAAACAAAATCCAGAGGTCAGATGACTGCTCAAAAGTCCAGACCTAATCTTCATCTGAAGTAAATGAGGATGGTAGGACTATAATTATTAATTATAATTAATAATATTAATGTTTACTGAAATTCACTAGTACTAGATGAGGAATTAATTTGAAAAGTTCAGTTGAATTCCCACATGAACTACCTATGTTCTTGAACACTGGCCAAATTCTGATTTTCTTACATTCCAATAAAAAAATATTTAAATAAATTATGGCTTACATTTTACATGTTTCAGTAGGAATCTTGGCCTGTTTGGGGTTTAAGTGAGGCCTCAGTGAGAAGAAAAGGACTTACTGCTTCTAAAAGCCATGAAAGCTGGTGTCTCTCTATTCCTGAGTCTGTGATGAAGGGACAAAATAAACCAGAAAGGACTCGAAGTCTCAGAATCAAAGGCAGATGTGAATTTATCTATAACTAAGGAATTTGCAGCTCCACAAGTTTTAAACAAACATTTTGCAAAAGGAAAAAAACATTGATAGAATGTGTATCTCACTCCAGAATTTCAATCACAATGATATAGACATTCATTTTCCTGGATGAAGGAGTCTATCCAGTTCTTAGAGATGAAAGGCAATCTGAGTGAGGCCTTGAGAATCTTAACTGCCCTTGGGTAAGGGGTAAAAAAACCCTTTTCAATAACAGACTTCTGTTCCCCTATGATAGATTACTCATTTTCAAAAGAAGTGGAAACTGGCAAGGAAACTGTTTATCTCCCTGAATCTTACATATCCTGCTCTGGTGAAATTTAGGACTCTGTATTAACATTTACAAGATATGCAGAAGAAATTAAGTTCTGTTTTCCTTTGTCTTTGACCCTAAAATGTGTTGTGTGTAGCCACCCCTTCTCTTAATGTCAGGAGTATAGTGATTGTATATTGCCATCTTCCTGTGAGCATGTCAGGCTATTTTAAGTAAACTCCATTGTAAGTCATGATTAACTTTAGAGTCAGGTTTAACTTCACCTCTCCTGGTCATATTCTGGATAACTATGTTCCACTTGCCAGAATTCCTCATGCAATTTCAATATAAGACAATGGATCCCTCATGCATCTTATACACTTGTGCCCTTTGATTTTAAACACCTGTCACATTTTAACCTCATGATGGCTGAACTCTAACACTGTGAGAACAAACCCTGCATTCACAGCTCATAAAGTTTTTTAAGGTCCTTTGGGATTAAGGATATTAAATGAATTAAATGAAATGATTAAATGAGCTGTAATATTAAAAATACATACAACTTTACAGTAACAGTTGCCAGTACTGTTGGCATTGTGCAGCATCAGGGGACCCATTGTGTTGGGAACCATACCTACAGAATAGTTGGATCCAGCTGGAAGAAGTGGTTACATATCCAGCTGTTTCTTCCTGTAATGTGATGAGAGGACAAGCAACTTGGGGGTGTGTTAAAGGAAGGGCTACAACTTCCTCAGTGTGGTGAATAGATCTAGCCTAATTCTTTCAGAAAAGAGTTTATAATCTATACTAAAAGACTCATGAAGTAGGCAACAGCAGGCAGGTGAAAGAAAGCTATCACAAATAATTTCTCCTGGGGTTTGTAAATTGTTGGCTGACACTTAGAGGAAAGCAGATGGAATTTACAACCTATTCCACATATCACATCTTGTAATGCAGATAAGATCGCCTTGTCTTCAATTTGTAGAGGAGAGGGCCAAGAGTCTGTGTGGGAGATATGATCAAGGTTTATGAAGTCATGAAAGTGATAGATAAGCTGAATGTAGAACTGTTGATCATCAAATCTCATTGTATTAGAAGGAGATGACGTTGACTGAAAGTAGTAATACGTCACCTTAAAATAGATACAAGAAAGTACTTGTCTACACAGCAAGTAGTGAACTTCTGAAACATATTGCCTCACAATCTCCTGTGGCAGACAGCCTTAGTGGGGTTCAGATAAATCCATGGATGAAAGGTCCATAAATGGCCACTGAAGGCAAAAGCAGAAGTGTGTCCTCTAACATCTCTAATCCAATAAATGTGAATTTGGGAGCAGTAAAAGGGGATTGGAAAGTAGGAAGTCACCAGGCTTGAGCACTTGTCATCCTGTCACTGTGAGGACCCAAACTCCGGGCTAGCTGGATCACAGGGTTGATGAAACATAGCGTTTCTTATGTACTTATGATGAGCATTTCATCAACACTGAAGGGCTCAAAGTATGCTCAAGGACAGGACAGAGTCTCAAAATCCTCCAGTGTGGTACAATCTATAGTACCGATATGCTTAGCCCATTTCTTTCAGTCCATTCTTGTTCAAGTAATGGAAAAGGGAAGAAAGGATTCCTCTAGCTTATTCTTTCTCCCTTCAGTGTCTCATGATGCTAAAAATCATACCATATAATATGGTATTCCATAAGAGATATTCATCACAATGGTGCGATTTCAAGGAAGCATTACTCCCTCCTAACTGATGTATTTAATTGTCACCACTGTATTGTGTTCAGCATTTCAAGGGCCTAATTCAGGCTGCAGAATGAGAGATGTCCTCCATGTATTTCTATTACAAGAAACTGTATATTTTACAAGAACCATGAGAGAAATTAAAATAGACTAGTCATTTCCATTCTTTGATCTAGGTATACTGGATTTGGTTATCTATCACCAAAGAGGAATTTTAAAAGAAGAACACTTGTTATCCATCAGTTCTTCCTTAAGCTATAATGCAAAACCAGCTCTGCTTATGTTGGGCATTTTGTGTTTTATTTATATCTATGTAAACCTAGACGCTCCCTACTGATGTCCAGAGTGAGGTTACATTATAACTAAGAACAGAGATCAATAGATCTGCACCCTCTCATTTAACCAACTGTGGAGTTTTCATCTCCTTAAAAAGCATGACATTTGCCCTGGCTTTAACTCACCAAGCTCAGTCAAACCTCTACATTACATCTATCTGTGTATATGTACTCACGCTAGCCTAGCACCGCAGTTTTCGCCTTCCATATCTGCTCCAGGGACGTTGTCTGTGTTCACGGACTCGGTCTCACTGGTGGGCATGCTCACTGTAAGAGTCAAAGGGAAGAAAAAGAGAGAGTTGGCCATTAGAACCTGGCACATCTTTCTACAAGTCACATGAGTGAAGGAACTGGCTTAATGAAAACCCTTAGCTGCAGTTCCTGAGGATTAAGCAATTTGCTGGGCAAATCTAGTGCCTCCCTGCCCAGATCAGATTGGGCAGGTAGACTTCATGAGCATACACAGGTTACTGAAATGCTAAAGAAAAGGGAAGAAGCAGCTGCTTTTTCTTTTTTTTTTCCTCAGTCAATTCCTGGATATTTTATGGATGAGGATGATTGAAAATAAGAAAACCTGGCAAAGCCAACAACAAGCTTTTCTTTATTATTCAATAAAACACTTGAAAAAAAACGCCCCTTTACTTGCACCAGCCCAACCACCTCATTGCCCTCCTCAATATTCTCTGCAATTATTAGAATACAAATAAAAAGTACAAGGTTTACACATATTTAGACAAATGGCTTCTATAAGCTTGATAGCAAGTACCACATAAATCATATTGATTGCTCATTTGTCCTATGCTAGCCATTAATGGGTTTCAGCCTTATGATCTGTACCCATAGGTGTAAGAGGGAAATTCAGACTCTCTGACCCTTCAGATATTACCAACAAAAGAGCTAATAAATATGGACTATGGTGGAGATTTTATGTTGACGTATCTCAGCTAAGAATTGTATAGAATGTCCTAGGCTTTTACATAAGTATCAGAGAACAAACATGAAATTAAGTAACCTTAAGTGAGAACCTGTCTCATCTGGATTCAAGAATTTGTCGCAATTCCTGTTATCAAATCTTAACATTTTACTTGCTTCTACAGATCATTAAAAAAATAAATCACCCCTTCCATTCCACTGGTTGCTCCCAGCTCCTATGTGAGCTCTAGTAACTCCTTAATCAATAAACTTGTTAGGACAGTGGATAGGATCCAATATGTCTTCTCTTTCCCCCTTTTCAAATACACAAAACAAACGAAAAATTTATACTTAAAATTTAATTACATGGGAGTTAAACAAATCTCTCAGATGCCTGGTAGAACTTCAGAAATTGGATGTGTATCTTAGATGAGACTCAAGAGCATCCACTATTAGCTGTTAGAGAGGTTTCTAATAGCCTGTAAGAATACATTAGTCAATACTAAGAATTTATCTATTTGTTGACACAAGTAGGTAATGCAGAATAAATGGATTCTGCTTTTCAATAGGGCAGATGTTACAGGACCAGGTTTTCTTTCAGAGGCTAGAAAGATAGCAGAAGGTTTTTCCAAAGGGGTCCTGAGTTCCTGCTTTGAAATCATTATGGTAGAATTGTTCCTCAAAATGAACTATATTTCCCTCATCCCAACCCAACAATTCACATGCCTACAACATATTTCTTAAGAAATCTTAAGTTCTTGTACTCTGTTCTTAGGATCATATGAAATAATGGACTCTCTAGCCCTTTTAACATAATTAAGAAATACTACACTCTAATGGCACCTGTTCTTTTACAAAGGCTAGATGTTTTAATATTGTTTATTTGGAAAGGCAAATAAAAGAATCAGCTAAATTAGTATTTTGATGTAACATGAAGCAGTCAAGTAAGCTGTAAGAAAAAATGTTCATAATTAAAATTTTCGGACCAGACTAAGCCCTTCAGGAAAAAAGAAAAATGTCAATATTTCACAAGTAATCTTTGAAGATGAGGTAAAGCACTTTGAAGACATATTTGAGCTTATTTGCAAAATGGAAAACAATTTTGAAGATATTAGCATGAGACTGATTTGCGGAGCAGCTTAGTATCTTGGGTGCATGAAAAGGACACTGCACAGGCAATAGAAAAAGCAAGGCACACTTATGCAGAAGTATACAAAGCTAAATTATATGTTGGTCTGTATAGAGATATATAGACACACACACACAGATATACGCAGTGTGGACACAGAGTGCAGTGGAACATTACCATGGGTTTCTGTGGAGTGACTAAACCAAGCAAACTTTCCTTTCTTCTTATCAGGCAAGCCAGCTGGAGTGTTTCCTTTCACAGACAAGATGGTTAGTGTCAAGTACCAGGAACAAGACATCAATAGAGAACGTGCAGCCAGTGACAGGCAAAAGAAAAAAACACAAGGAACTCAGCTTACACACAACATCCACTTCTGTCTGAAAACTTCATCTTGTGAATTAAAAGTACAAAATGAAAAACAAGGGTATATGAAAGTATGAAATATCATAACAGACCATCAGAGAATATCCCTTCCTTGCTTTCTGTTCTTTTTTATATCTGGTTTCAGAGAACATGAAGTTGCTAAATTTAAGTTTATGGGTCAAATCCTTTTTCCAGTGATGTCGATGGCAAAGTTCTTCTTGTTTCACTGTCTGATATATTGAAATTGATGAGACGAAAACAATCACAATGTGACCCTTGGGGTCAGAATCTGGACTAGCCTATTTTTGAATGAGGTTCTTTGGCTTTCTTCCTAAACTGCTCAATATTTAGAAACTTCCAAAATTGTCAGAGCCGTTAAAGGAAAATTGTTGAGGTAATCACATTTCTCTGTCCTTCTCCATCTCTTGAGATTAACAACTTTCATCAAGCACTCAGATGTACACTGCCTTACATAAACTATGATAACCCTAGACTATATTTCCTGACTTCTGTTTGAGTACACATTTGGCATTTGCCCTCCTGCTGCATGGCTTTTCATGGCATTAATTAATGTTGATCCTCTGCCTATTAAGCACAGAGGTCTTCAGCCCAAAGAGATCAGCGGTGCATGCACAGAGACATCTCAGAGTGTGCTTTGCACTTCTCTAATCTTACTGTTGCAGAAAGCCAAATTCAAGTGAAGTGAGGGATGCAGGTGCGGTGGCACACATACTGAAGAGACTCCTGTGTTTCAGACTAGCTTGCTTGCATTAGCTCACAGGCATTTACTACACTGCAGTAATGGAAAATGTTAAGGACAACAAAAAGCATTAAGGTGATATTGAGTAATAGAGGAATGGTGGCCTAGAAGTTAAAAGTCAGAACAGACAGAAGATTAGAACTGCATTTCCCAATGTGCTATGCTCTCAGGAGGGCAATCACTTATTTTACTTGGCACTTCATATCACCTTCAGTGTCAGAGGATAATGTGTGCAGTTGTTGTGAGGTTCATTCACAGAATCACAGAATGGTAGGGGTGGGAGGGGACCTCTACAGATCTAGTCCAATCCTCTGCTAAAGCAGGACCACCTGGATCAGGTCACACGGGAACACATCCAGGTGGTCAGATCCTGAAAACAGAAGATGCTGCAGGAAAGTTGAGTATAAACTAGTGCTGAATACGAGAAGAAGTATACCAAATGTTGCCTATATGGCTTTCTTGTCAGACTCAGTTCTCAGAGACCTTGTGCCCGCATCTCGGCTTCAGTCTAGAAATAAGGCAGGCATTTTTTTCAATATGGGTAATTAACTACTAGCACCACGAACCAAGAATGTTGGTGGTAAATCCACCACAAGAATGTTTTAACCAGGAATATATGTTATTTCTAAATGGTGGGCTCTAGTCCAGACCAGAGTTATGTTCAGGACCATGGTATATAGACTATACTATCTCAATGGTCATTTTCTCCCTGTAGTTTTGGGAGCCAAGATAAAGGCAAGGAAGAAGAAAATGCAGATTGTATCCCACCTGGGCATAAAGCAACTTAGCAGTGGAAATCCTGGTGCCTCACATTCCATGCCACATAGGTTCTGTGACTTACACACTCTTATAGGACTCAACTTCAAACTGTCATCTTAAAAAATTTCAGTGCTTGTAACCAAACAGAGATCCCCAGGGGTCTTGTTTCTGCCAAATGTAGAGCGACCCCCGCCTCCACACTTCCCAGCCTTCAAGCAGACCATTAAATCTTCCATCACATACTTCGGATTGAATGCATTTCAGTGTCCAAACCGAAGCATGGGCAAAGCAGTGATGATCAATCTCTATGCATACTACTCAGACTTCTTAACAGTAGAGAATAACTATCCATTCTGAGTGACAATAGGTTGTTAAAAGGGTGAGAAGGCATTTCCATCAGGCAGTTTGCCTTTGCCTGACCATACTGGGGCAGTAGTACAGCTAACAGGGCAACAAGTGTGCAACTTGCTTCTATCAAATCAATACAGTGAACAACTAACAATAATGCTGGGACAATTCCCATAGAAGATATGATATACTTTACAGAATCGTGTAATTGTTTGGAAGGGATCTTTAAAGACCATCTAGTCTGTCACCATGCCCTGTCATGGGCAGGGATAGCTGTCACTAGATCAGGTTGTTCAAAGCCCCATCAAACCTGACTTTGAACACTTCCAATGGTGGTGCATCCAAAGCTTCTCTGGGCAACCTGTTCCAGTATAACTGTTCCTGGGACAAATTGTGGTGGCTTTGCTTACATGAGAATATCTTTTTAGAGGTTTATCACCACATCTATTATTCACTCTGATTGGCAAACTCTATTAGTTACGTGTTGTCTCGGAAACATAGCATAGCAATTTTTTTTAAAGAGAAGTGACACAGGGTTTTAAAGGCATGCAAGTACCTCATGGTTTCAAAAGAATGACAACCAAAAGGATCAGTAGGCTCTATACTCTTAAGGTTGCTTCTGAAGACTTTGCATGTCATACATCTTGCCACAATGTTGCTCATCTCTGAGTATTGACTTTTTCTCCTGGACTACCTGACCTCCAATTTCACTTTACTTACACAGCACTCCCGTGGCAGCTAAAGGCACAACAAAAGTTATATAGTAGTTTCCTTCAAAATAAATCTGAAAAATATTTCATTTTATGTTAGTTCTAGCTCTCAGACCCAACAGACAGAAATAAGGACAAAGAGTCTGCAGTCCTGGCTAAGACAGGAAGATGTGCAAGAGGCCCTTTGAGAGCCTCTGTTCCATGCCACTGGCATCAAACATTGATATCAGCTCTACTCTTAGATTAACATATGTCCCTCCTCCAACAAAATGCCCCATGGGCATGCAATGAATTATTAGATGGCAAGTTGCCAAAAGAGACAACTACTGAAACAGAAAACTGGCATAAACAATTACCCTTCTCTGTAGCCCTTAGATAATTTTACTGTTACACATTTGAAGAATAATTTTTGTTTCCAGTTCAGAAATATTATTGCCACTGTTGCATCTTTCATTTATGACATGTTTGGCACCTCAGCGATGGAAGTAATTCTATTATTCAGATTTATTTCCATGGAGATATATATATATATGTATATATATAAAAACGTAGTCACACTTGTTGCTGTATCTCACCTCAAAACTGTGACGATTTAAGATCCAGAGGAGACCTGGGTAAAGGGTGTCCAGTTCCACAAACACAGACAGAGCATAAACTTTTTCACAGTAATGGGACACATTACTACATGACTTGGCAGATTTGGACATTAGTTTCAGAACTGGATATGCCAGAATCTATTCAGTTGCCTGACTTTATGTATCTGATTTAATGGTATGAGTTAGGCTACAGAAGCAGACAGATTCCTATCACAGGTTTTCTGAATGCCATACTGATGTCTCTCTCAACTGCATGGACAGGCTGGGTATTTATCTTATGGTTTTGGGTTAGGTATCTGACTTGAAAGTGTCACTGTTCTCATTCATATTGAAAAAGATTCATAGTGGGTCAGAATAAAAAAAGGAAACAATACTCTTCATTGTGTTTTCTAATATGCTCGCTTAGATTCCAATTTCTCCAACACTCCAATTTCTACAGGTATTAAATTATTTTGCAAAATATGGGATTAAAACACCCCTTTTGTCCATGCTGGCATTTGAGGTCAGAGGGACCTAATGTCACTCCACCGCCATTTCACCTTATAGGGTCACCTTGTGACCAAGCTCTTCTTTGTATCTTCTTAGTTTTTCTAAAAGGGTAATTATAATTCTGCACTCACCTTGCAAACCTCTCTGAGATCTGTAGATGAAACACATTACAATAAATGCTAAGTACTATAGCTGTTACTGATGCTAATGTCTCCCAAGTGGGACTCTGCAGAACTATAAAGCAAATCTAAAGAGCAAAGAAGTCCTGTGAATTCTCCAGCTGGGATTTAAGATTTCTTTTTCCATCAAGCACAACAAGAATTGCAATATCCAGACTGCTTCCTTTAACAGAATGTGTATCAAGTCAACGACTTTGTCTCCAGTAAAAACCCTGGTTCCCGTGGTTGCCTCTCATGCTCATGATTTCATGAATGAGTCTATGGGCAGCTGTCAGAATATCAATTGGCTCTTTTTTTTTTTTTGGTGGAGAGCTCTCATTTTAATTAATACATGAATATTGCTTAGCTTTTCTCTTCTCATTGCCTGTTTTGGAAATGCTACACTCCGTCTTATTCATTAATTTGAATAAGATACAGTTTTCATTCTGCTACATGCATACTGTGTCTCGGGAACAATTAATGAGTAAGTTCTTAAATTCAAGCAGCATGAAGAAAGTATACTCTGCAGAGGTAAATAATTAGTTTTCTGTAGATCTCCCCCTTTTGTCAGGAAAATATACTAGATATGACTGGGGAACTCTTTTGTGTTTTCTCTTTTGAAAAGAAGTCCTGCATTAGGAAAGCTTCTACAGGAGAAGAGGAAAGAGAATTTGACCTATATGTAGGATCTGAGTGGCTCTAAACCTCCCAAAGTTAGACCAAATGTATCAATGAACCTAGCACAGTAAAAAAAAAAAAAAATCCAGAAAAAATGTGAAAATACTCAGAAAATGTTTACCAAAGGCTCAGACGCCAGTGCTTACATAGACAGTGTTATATACACAATTATATTAAATCAAAGTAATATATACACTTTGCATAACCTAATTTTGGGTTATGTACAAATGACTGCTATTGCAAGAATACAGAGCTCGATTCCTGCTTTTGCTCAAGGTCACAGAAACTAAGATAATAATTATGAACCATAAAGTGATCACCAGTTGTATCCTTGTCAAAGAACAGCTTTTGATAAAAGGATCTTTATACCAGTGAATTAGCAGCAAAGGTGCTACAGCTAGTATGTAGTAACAACACCTGTCATTACAATAAAATCAGGCTGGGTATTGGACTGCATCACAGAAGACTGATGCAGTGTACCACTGTTTTACTGAATGGAGCAATGGAAAGCAACAATATTGCCAATACTGAGACAGAGTATCGTATCATCAAACTTCATAGATAAGGTATATGTCCTTTCACCTTTCAGTGTCATCAATATGCAAAAATAAAGCCTACGATGTTAAAAGGAAATAGCCATGGGCTAGGCAAATTTATGTTGTACACAAAGAGGAACAGAAGAGAGTGATGTTTCAATCATGCAGGCATGTGATTAACAGACCTGTCATTACCACATGCAGATTACTGCACACCTAAGAGTGCATTACCTTGCTATTAATTAATCTTCCTGGGACTTATTTTAGTATAACAAACAACTCAGCTACTTTAAATAGCTGCCATTTTTCTTCTTTTTATAGCAATATTGACAGTAACACACAGAGTTCCACAAATATTTGTTCATTTCAGCCAGGGAGTGGAATGAACATTGCACAGAGGACCACATTATGGGCAAAATTAAACTCCTGGCCCTGCCAAGAGACAGCGTATGCTAGCCTTACACATGTTCTGCTCTCTATTTGAAAGGAAGAATTTAAAATACTCTATTTTACTGCCTGAAGAGCAAAGGTATTCTTTGTGGTACCTCAAATTTCTGGTAAGCACAAGACGGTTAGACTCAATGATCTTATAGGTCTTTTCCAATCATAATGATTCTATTCTATGATTAATGTAGGACTCTCCCAAAAGCAGACTTTACATAAATGAATCTAACTCTCCTAAAAGGGAAAGATGAGATGTCTCACTGAGTAACTGGCTGTATTGCTGGGCAAACATCTAAGTCTGCAATAGGACTCCATTCAACTGCAGAGAGTCTGCCTGCAAGTGCAATGGAAGTAATTCTCTTAATCCCTATGGCTGAAGGACAGATGGGCTGGGTCACAGAGCTGCTACCAGAATAGATCTCGAAAGATATCTCTCTCCTGAATCTGGATCCTCCTATGACATCCTGAACTGGTTTTCTTGTCTGATAAATGACTTGCTTTATTTGCCTTGCTAGGAGCAGCAACTAATGTGTCAAAGTGCAAGGCATTTGCTTGCTAGGACATGATTTGTAGGGTATACCTCTGGTGTCAGTCAAATACTTCTTAGCAACCTGTCTGGCTCCCCACAGAATTTGGAAGCAATTAATTAAATTTAAAAAAAAAAAAGTAAAGCAAAACAATTGAAATGACTGAGGTTCTACGACTCTTTCAACAGTCTTTTGTGATGGTGAACAAATCTCAACAGCACACTCTGAATGGTTCTGCAAGATTTCTCTCTAATTCTTTATGATTTTTAGCAGAGGAAGGTTGGACAAGCAACAGTGCAATCAAACATGCCAGAATCTACTCTGAAATATGATACTTGGGCACTGCAAGTGGCAGCACCTCACTTGAAAACTAGATGGATTCTATTATTGCAGGCTGGTCTGACAGGTGCTTTAGAAATGGGGCATGAGAGCTGTAGACACTGTAGATAACATGTTGGGAAGCAATACAAACATTGATCATGAACAAATAACTAACCACAAAGAAAGTGCCTTCTAGACAGTAAAATCAACAACTAAAAGAAAAAACTCCTTAGGCTTTGATAATTTTTGTCCCTCTAATAATCACGTTATTTATATTTTGCTCACTAGTGCTGTTATTAACAAAAAGAATAAGAACATAAATTTCAAACACAGGTGTGGTTTTAAAGTGGGCCAGATGGTTCCTGAAATTCCTGTGCATGGGGGAATTTTTGCATCTTCCCAATTCACAGAAATATACACCTGGGTAGTAAAGCAGTAACCTTGATGAGGATTTCTACTTCAGGAAAAGCATCTCTGCTCTTTCAGTTCATAGCCTGTGAATCCATCTTCCCTACAGAGTTCAGGAGAAGCAAAAAAATTACAGAAGCTAGTTACAACTTGATCTGCTTAGGTCACCAGAAACTCTCCTGGGACTGCTGCTTGCCATCTAGATTGCTAAGCTTCAAAGTGATGGAAATGCAGCTCTGGCTATTTTATTACATTCTTGCCTGTCAAAACCATTTCAAGGTGGTTGATGCTTGAAAACTTGGTGAGTGGCCTACAGTGTGTGAGCTAGAGCACATAAGAGGCTATGTCAGGACATCAGGGACTGTTTGAACAGTGCAGTAGGAGGAGAGTCATGCTCACAATGTAGCTCACAATGGATATCTCTCCCAGAGGGAGCTCATACAATCCCGCAGCCAGAGAGCTTAGACAGAAATTCTGCCAATGAGAAGGCCCTCTCTGAGGATCATCTCCAGTATAGAAGAAGGAAATTAGTCTCCTGGAGGCTGGCCCTTGTTGCTGGAACATCATAAAAAAGGGAAAAGTGAATATGAGGGAGCAACTGGGCTGTGTTATTTCAAAGACAGGCAGGGCAGCTGAGCAGAGGCTGGGCCAAAGGTGAAGGGTATGTGGGAAAGAACAAGGGACTGAATATTCTAATCTGGAACACCACTTTGCAAGCGGAAAGAGTAGTGTATGCTTTCTGCATCTGTGAAGACTTAATTCAGAATTGACTCGCTTAAATGATTTAAGTTTCAATATTATCAAGAAAAGAGAGCAGCAAGACCCTGTCCATCTAAGCACTACCCCTACACAGGCGATGGCTGATAGAGATTAGTTCTAAGCAAGTGCAGACATTTTTCTAATAGCAGTATTCATGTAGGATGTGTGAAAAGGCTTCTGGGTGATGCCTTCCTTGATGGTAAAAAAAAAAAAACAATTCACTGATGGACAGATATAGCAACATACGCCTGGAGATCTAGTTCATTCTGAAGCCAGGTCTATGTGAGAGCACTGGATCCCTCTAGTTGTATTTGTAGATCAGATTCTCTTCAGCTTCATGATCTGAAATGGAAGTCACTTCTATTCTGAAATGTGCATGAAATTCTGTTTTGAAACCCTAGTCTGCTACATTTCTCCTGTGCCTAGTAAATAAAATGCTTGTGATTTTGTGTGCTGTTCCTGCATGTGGTGTTCTTTCAGACACTTTTGCTAACATAATGACTAGTCTGATACTAGACACTATTATCACAATATCATATGAGTCAGAAGCATGAGACATGCTAGCTAGGCAGGCTGTGTGTTACTGTGCTGCCAGGAGAAAAGCAAAGAATTAAAGTTCTGCCCTTAAAGTCAGCTTGTCAAATCTGTAATTAAAGCTTTAAAACCTCTTGAGTAGGGCATTGAGAATAGGTCAATTACTCAGAGCCAAAAAAACAGGCATGTTACAGCAGCCTTGAAATAATAGATTCCTAGTTTGCAAATACTTCAAGCATGCAGGAGAGTGAGGGACTGATAACAACAGCTTGAGCTAAGCTTAGTGTGGGCAGGTGTTATGCAAGCTTCCCTCACACAGCTGTGTTAAAGCAAGTAATTCGTGACCTGGCATAGCCCTGTTATTCTGCTCATGGTTCTTCAAACAGCTAGATAATATATTTACATTTTGATCTGCACATCTGTGAGGATCCACACAGCTCTGCCATTGCATCCTTGTTCTGATGCTTAACTATACTGCTAGTTCAGCCTATGGATTTTAATGCATTTGGTAACATTTTCAACCTGATCTCTAGTAATCTCTGTATTACCTATCTTCAGCACCACTGCAAGACCTCTGTAGTTTGCACTTGCATGTCTGACTGCAGTCCTTCCTCAAGTGGACAAGGAGAAGTGAGATGCATCATGCTGTGGTTTATGAACTTTGTAAACTGAGATGAAGCAGCACTATGAACACACCTGGGTCCTAAAGCTGAAATTGAATTTAGTTCTCAAGATCTGAAAGGCCAGTTCTCTAATCTGTCGGTTTATCTCTACGATCCTGCTAACAAAAATGCTGCTGTAATCAGTAGGCAGACTCAGTGCTACAGCTGTTTTCAGTTTGGTTCCCCAGTTGGAAACATTTTCCTTCCCCTACTACCACTCCAGTCTTGATGTTGTTTATGAGATAACTGGAATGGAGAGATCTGATTTTCTTCCCAGGAGCAAACACAACTGGAGATTTTTATCCTATTAGCAGACTATACCTGAGTGGATGGGAAGTTTCACACCAAATAAGCAGGAGTGAGCAGCCACACAGTGAAAGTGTGACTGCTGCTCCCTTAGAGCTGTGTCTGTACTAGGGTCCTACTGCAAGCCTCCCAGGCTTCTGACCAAAGCGCTGAGAAGGGCTGAAAGCCATTCACAACTGTCAGTTCTTCTCTGTTGTTGTTATCAATTCAATAACAAATATACTAGTTCAGCTGTGTAATGTCACCCAGACCCCTTGTCTCCAAGCTCTGTCACAGGAACATCACATTACTGCAGATCCCCTGTCAGCTACAAGCCTGTTGCACTGCTCCACTGCACTGCTTCCCCAACAGTAGGGCCAGCTTTCTAACTCTGCTTGTATTTAAAAACAATACTATTATCTTAGCCTTCTTGAGTGCTTGCTTGTGAATTGATTTAAGCAAGTGATGGATTACGTTAACTAACTTGCAAGGTGGAGAATATGACAGTTTTCCTGTCACCTCCTGTTTCCCAGGCACCTACTGCCTCCCTCAGCCTGCCCTGGTCTCTTAGAGGCTTCCCAGTTTGATGCCTTCCCACACAGAGATATTGGTCTGGGCCAAGGAATACAAGGTCTGGGCCTCAGCATATATCTCCCTGCACATGAATCTTCAAGTTATAATATAATGGAAGCAAAAGAGGTAAGTAGATAGGTCATGATGAACGCACATTTAGACTGAGGGGAAAAAAAGCTCATAACAGAACAATTTTCTGTTCATCCTATTGCATTCTTCCACCTACTAAGAACCCTTTCAATACATTCTGCTTACAAGATCAGAATTCAAGGATCTAGCTGTACTAAACTTTTCCTACCTGTCTTTGTATTAACCACATTCAGTTGTCTCTTGTGCGGCATTGCATGGCAGTTCTAACATCCCACCTGGGATATGCCCTCTCAATTACCACACTGCAAGAATATAATCCCAAGCTGCTGTACTTCATTTGTCAGTTCACAGTGAAGGTCTAGGGTACCATGACATGTCTAAATTGGTATTAGATTAATATATTTAGGCAGCTAAACTCCATATATACCAGCTTTAGTTTTCCTGTATAAAGAAAGTACATACACATACTTTTAATTTGTATATATACAGTGCCAGGCTTTGATCTTGGCTGGCTTTATTGTAATACAACTAATTCTCCCCAGCAATAGTTTTTAACTCCAAACACATGGTACATGTCCCTCAACTACTATTACTGAACACTACAGTCTTTCTCCTGACAGTTCTTTACGCTGCATTAAAAATTTCTCTGGGTTTCAGTTGCTATCAGTCCTGCTCACCAATGCTTTCTTCTCAGTGAAGAGAATCTTAAAGCTATATCTGCAGTATATAATTAATTTTTGAACACTGATCATGGATCATTCTCACTGACTTCAGCAAGAACTGCTGAATATGCCACAGTTTTTTAAACTACTTTATAAGCACCCTTATAAAGATTTAAAAGCACACTTTAAGCATCTATTTTTAAAAAGAGTCTTGCTATATAAATACCCAGCTTAGGAGTTTGTGGCATTTCTTCTTAAAATTTTCTGTGGAGATCCTGGTACTGAACACCTTCTTTGCCTCTATAACCATAGGAAATAAAACACATTCAGTCCATCAGAAGGTATGACAATGGCAGTTTTCTCACAGATTGCTTTCTCTAATGACCTTTCCTGAGCAGTTGAATCACAGTGTCAGTGGATATATCTTGACAGATTCAAGAAGTAAGGCCCAACAGGGTGATGGATATTAATCTATTTGCACAAAGATGTCTTCCCCTTCAATAAGCAATGGATTCCCTATAAAGCCTTACCTTCAAAGATATTTCTCTGTAACATATTAGTACTATGAGAGGATTCCTACATCAACATAAGTCTCTCTTCCAGCAGGCAAAACAGACGTCTTATCTCACCAGCCAGTCTTTGCTAGGGAAATAGCTTTTACGGCAGATAAACTTAATGCCCTATCAACATTAATGTCAGCCTCTATATGCTGTAACTGGTCACACATTGCTGCTCTAACAGTTCTCAGCGTAATGTTGTTTGCACTCCAGGTTATGAGAGTCAGGAAAGGGAGAAGCTGGAAAATCTAAGTTGAACAACTTAAGCCAGATCCTCATTTGCACAAGAGCAAGAGTGTGTGTAGATCACAAAGCAAACAAACAAACAAAAATCAGTCACAGAGGATGTTAGAGTATTCTTCCTAGTTGTGAACTACATCTGCCTGGGAGCTTATATAATTTATGTAGCTTTTGATGCCTGCAAGGAAGTTAGAAAGAACATGGATCTTAAGGGCAGAAATTAGTAGAGTTTTGGAGTCTATCACAGAGATTTGGTAGTTTCTCCTTGCAATAACGCTTTCAAGGTCAGCTAATTATCTCAGAGCTGTCACTATTCACCAGCACTCACTCAAGAAGCTGGCTGCTAGTCAGACACATGCCTCAGTTTGGCCCACCTTCCACCAACTGAAGAGTTTGCTCTACTTTCTAGAAATGCTTCTTGCATTTCACCAAACAATATTAGGTCTTCTGATGCTATGTTGGAACAAATCACTGCAGAGTTACAGATTGTAACATCAGCCACTGCTTTATCCTGAGGCTTCCTGAATACCAGCAGCTTTTCCCTCTTTTGCTGTTCATTCAAACAAAGGAAATAAATTGTTTTCTCCATTCTGTGCTTTGACATAAAACACAATCTTGAGCTAAATTGCTTTGGCATCTCATTTGGTTAGATAGCATTTACCTGCCCTCAGCAAAGAAGGAAGGAGGAGAAGGTTTTCAAATGGTTTCTTGCATTTGTTTTATGATTAAAGTTTCTTCTCAGTGAGAAAGAGAGAAAGAGGAATTGTGAAGTTGTGAAATCTACAGAACAATGAACCTTAATGCTGCTTTTCAATAAAAGCTGGGTTGCTAAATTATATTACTAATAAAATCCAAACCTGTTGTTTATCAGGCAAAGTGAGCTGTATATATATTCAAGAGAACAAGAAAATTGTATATATTAACTATAAATATAAAAATTGTATATATTAAAATGATTATGATTATGGTGAATTCCCAGAGAAGGAAAACAACTCAAAACCACCCTGATCAAGCCTGTAAATGCCTCGTGTGATACAACTGAAGGTCAAAACTCTGGTCTAAAGGACAGAGAATGGTGTGAGAGACTCCAGCACTGGCACCAAGAGGGTGGGTGGCCTTGAGAACATTGTTTATCTTTCCTGTACCTTTTTCTTTAAAGCAGACAAAAAAAATCCCAGGACAATATTTCTCTCCAAATAATAACCTGAATGCATATTTCAAAGAATCAATAATGTATATGAAACATTTCTAGGGCTACTAATCTCCAAAGCTTTTAACGTCACTTTCTTGAGAAAACTAATTTTTTCCTTTCTAAGTATTGCCTCTTTTGTTCTCTTGGAAATGAGGAGAAAGATGAAACAATCAAGGATGGGACCCTACTGCTTCCTCGCTTTTTCATTCAAAATAATAAAAGACAGACCCATGTGAAGACAGTCAGGAGGGAAGTCTACTCAGTTTTACTCCAATACGAAACAGTCAAATGTTGGCATCATAGTTTTGTTGACATTGATGGAACATGAGGCAAAAGTGGAAACCGGATCACCCTAAATGAACTTTCTTTTTTTACTTCATCTGCACAGAAAGCTACACAATGAAAAAGTCAGCCTTACTTTCACTTACCACAGCTACCTACAGGGTCACTGTGAAGCCTCACAAATGTTTTCTCATTCTTTCCTGATATATGTTGCATTTCCTTTTTAGGATATAAAAGTTTATCTGGGTTCAATCTCACATTTCCTTAAGTACAGATATGGAAGTAAAATGTTTCTAATGACAGTGGGTCAAATTCATGCCAGATACAACTGCATTTTAGCCAGCAGAATTATGCACTGGGCAAACAGTACTATCTGGACTATTCAGTCTTATAAATGATTTCAGATTCCAAATATCTCATGCTCTCCCATTGGTGGATGACAATTACACAATATGGAAGTCATGTGTGAACACTGAGAAGCCTCTGGCACATCAAGACCTCACACTGGGCAACATTTTCAAGTGTTGACACTTGCATGTTTTGTTATTGACCTCAGATGAAAGAGATTGAGGCTCAAGTTCTTACCCAGGCAAAGTCCTCAGCAACTTCAGTAGGATTGCCTAAGGACTGCTTGAGTGATTCAGACCAATGTGAGCACTAGTGTCCCTGAAGCTTTTTCTAGGCACCATGCGAATTGTAGACTGACATCTGCAGCAGAACAACCACACAACAAAACCAAAACTGACTTGTAATTTACAAAGGCATTAGTAAGTGTCTTCAAACTGTAGTATTTATATTAAGAGCAGTGTATGAACTACTTCAAAAGATGGCAAGGTAGAAAAATGCCTGTGGGACTGTTTCCTACAGAGCGTGCACTGGAGACTGCACACAGCTGGGAGCCATTGTCACTACTGTCCAAGCAAACCCTGTGTTAAAACCTCTGCAGCTGAGTTCCTGGATTTTTTTTTCCCCTAGAAGAACTGATGGTGTAGAGAACACCAAAAAAACACCTATTTTTTGCCTCTGTCTCCAGGCAAAAGTGTATGAATCTATCACATCTATTAAATTCCTTGTGAAACACCAGGTGCCCTTGTGAAATATCTATGGTTGTTGGTACTGCAGCTAATCTTAGTTTCTAGATGATTATTTTCCACATCAGTAGACAATGACAAAAGTAGATGACATTGTGCTTTCTTCCTTTTTAGATGGGGTTTTGACAGATAATAAATGATTTTACAACACCCCTTTTACTCCCTGGTATTTACGCATGGAAATCAAATTGCAACTCAGTTGTACAATACCATTCTCAAAACACCAACTGGTATTGGAGGAAACAAACTGATAAAGGTTTCATTTTCCTCTTACAGCTGTGCCTCTTACAGCTTTCACTTAGATGACCTTAAATCCAATGTGAGCATCTTTGAGGGGTTTTTTTAATTGCTTTTGAAAAAGAAAAAAATCCTCTGAAACATCAAGCTGTACATGCCTCTCAGAGAATGTTTGCCAATGTCCTTCCATGTTTATGGGAAATACATTGGGACAACTTCTGCAGATGAAACTATAACAAATCAGGGTCAACTGACTTGCTGTCAAAAGACAAGTTCAAGCATGTCTCAAGTGTGTTCCATGAAACAGGAGACAGAATTAACTCAGTACAACAGGTTTTTTTGCTCACAGAGTAAAAAGGCTTGAGCTTTAAAGCTATGATGGTCAAGACTGAATTTAAAATCAACATCTTGTAAACATTCTCTCGCACTTTCTACTCTTCAGCTTCCATGTTAATTCCCTAGCTGTGCATTTACCCAGTAGTTATTACATGTAAAATTTGGTATTCTTTTATCTTAGTATCCCAGTTAGATCTGTACACAAAACTCTCTCTAGCCAACAGCTTTGAATCACTAACTTTCCCAAAGGATTGCACAGGATTTAGCGACAGCTTTCATTAAAGTCAAGAGAAAGTGTTTTGTATACAGCCTCACTGAAATCAACAGAGTTTCTACGTAGTGCAAGAGGAATTCAAGTCAACAGGATTTGGATAGATAAATTCTAAATAACCTGACCACTTCTAGAAAAAAGTGGTCATGCTTTTATGTCTGTTATGCAATGGAGTCAAACTACTATTGGAACTCTGGGGAATAAAACCTTGTTTGATTTGAAATTACTGAGGCTTCTATTTCTAGAGTTCTCAAATTCTTCTCTTTTCTTGTTTGAACTACTAGCTCTCCTGTTTTCATTTCTGGCCCAGTACCAGAAACAAAAAACATTTCCATGAAAGATACAGATTCTCCAAAAGTTCAAATGGTCCAACTGGGGCCACCTTCTTCTGAAAGCTTTTCTTTTGGAGTTTAAAACTTCCCTGCCTCCAAACAATCTTCTCAAAGACTCTCATTAGTCTGTGATTAAATCCACTCTACTGCTTAGTCATGACCAGTGCTCTCCACAAGTAACACTGGCTGTAGGAGTGAGAGACAAAATTCATAGTCCACCAAAAAGTTAAGTGTCAGTTGATTCTGTAGAGGCAGTGAATTCAGATATTAACAAATATTTCAAAAGGTCACTAAGGCTCTGAAGGTCAAGATTTAGAGCTTTATTTTTTTAAAGTGTAGGGCTTTTTAAACATTTTAAAACCTCTCTGTATTTCTGTACTTCTTGTCTTTAATTGGGCACTTTCTATTCCCACTTTGAGCCATAAATCTGCACATACAGTGAAGCCCCTCCCCACTTTCATTATTTATGTACTAGTTAAAGTATTGCTATATGCTTTTGATAGGCAACCTATTAATTTGTACTGTTTTTTACTACTGTGTCACATGAAATCCTGGTTATCTTACGGCCATCAGTCACATTACAATACAGCCCCAGAGTATGATTATATTTTAATTTTTTGTTGAGTGAGCTACTTGCAACTCAGCTCTTGAATTTACATTACCACCTTGGATATGTCTTAACTAGAAGAATGAGTGGTCCTGAATCACGGAATGCCTTTGTTATTAGACCCCAGGACAGGCAGTGGGCTCTGTTACCCTTTGGGACTTTGTTGACATTAATATGGTCATGCTCCCATTGCAGATGACAGCACCAAATAGAACCGAAATAGAAAGAAACAGAAGGAGGGCAAAATCTGAGCAATCAGAAACATCAAATTGCTTCTCCCAATCCATTCACAGCTTTTTTCCTGACCCCAGTGCAGTCAATGGGAATTTTGCCAATTAATTTCAATAGAAGGAGTATCTGGGTTAGATTGAGGTTTCCTGCTTCTGCCCACAGCAACACAAATGCATTCCAGACCACTCTCGGGAAGAGAAAAAAAAAGAGAAAATTCCCAGTTACTGTGGCAACAGGAAAAATGGTTCTCTTAGTTATCATGTAATTTTGAAATTCAGTAGCTGTTTTGTACCATGACATGTGTTTCTCTCCTCTGTCAAATGAATGTTTTCTTCCCGTGCGGAAGGCCCATCAGGGAAAGAGCATAGAAGAAAACCATCAACACAAACAGCCCCCAGAAGCCTTTTCACATTTCCCACCTCACATCTGCCATAATGGCAAAATCATGTTTGCAAACAACAAGGGAAAACTGCCTTAAATATGTACTTCCCAAAACACAGAGAATGAATTTAGCCTGCTCAGTGAATGCCCCTCAGTGCATGTGGGAGATGACTGATAATGAACTACCTCAGAAGAGTGCCAAGACCTCTGCTACGGAGAGCATCAGCTAAAGCCTACCCAGACTGAACAACTCTGGCTGCATTTATCTTCCTTTCTTATAGTTTCCTCCACAAAGGTCCTCACTGTTGTAGTCCTTGGGCTAGTTGGCCATTGCATTAAGGACTGTAAATATACAGCGAGACTTAGGGGAAGGTTTGACAGCTTCAGGAAAGCAGTGGCATATAAAAAATATGACTGATGGTGCCCTAAGGTCTGCCACAGGCAGTGAAACCAAATGGAGATGCAAGTGAATTTCTCTTTTCTTCCACCTTGTGTTCTGTTTTATAAAAAGTAGTTTCCGTGATGACAGGCAGGTAGCCTTCCCTACAGAATAAGGAGACAGCAAAACCTACCACTCCAGCCAAGGATAGAGAAAAGATTGGAGACATATGTTCTCTGTGTTTGGGATGATTTCATTTAGGTAGAGTACCTGGGTCAGAGGCCAGATGGCGTAAATTGCTGAATCTCACAGTTTGCATTAGCTGACACTAGTTTAATAAATATATTGTAATTAAACTCATGAACTTGTCTGATATTCCTTATTAAAAAAAACCCACCAAAATTCCAAACAACCTTCAAGGGGAAACTGACGAAGTGAAAACTGATGTGACTTCTTTAAAGCAACAGTGTGAGTCAGTGTCACATCTCCTGAGCACCAGCACAATAAAATTGATGCAAAGGAAACCTCTGAAGTTTATTTGAGTTAAAACAACAGCTTAAGGAGGTCTGAACTGCCCTTTGCACTTCAGTGAGTTGTTATCTGAAGGGCTGAGGGCTGATGCCTTGAAAGTCAACATTATTAATTGAACAAAGTGTGCTGGAAAGGAACAGTAACACATTTCTGTGGGGTTCAGGACATTGTACTAGAGAGAGAAGGCAGTGAGCTTTGAGGAGCACTTGAGAGAAAAGAAAGTTGAAGTTGCTTAGTAAGGCAATCGAGCTCTTTCAGCAAGAGGTAAACACAGAAATACAAGGAAGACATCAGAGCCCCAGTGATGCAAGCTCAGCACTATTAGTAGGGGGGATTCAAATGTCTTGAGGGACTCAAGATAATGGGATTCCTGAGGGCACTTACAACGGTACCATCTGTCCCTTATAGTTGAGGCTTATTTTGAAGGGTTTTTTTGGTTGGTTTGGGTTTTTTTTTGTTTTTTTGGTAACACAATGGACAACACACCAATCCCCCTCCTCCAGTCAGCAAAACACTCTGTCACCTACTCATGGTACCTTCTCTGTGGTATAATCTTCAGATGAAGCCGTTAAGGACAGAGTCTCTCCTTCTTGGTTTGATTTTGTTACACAGCATCCATTCAACCCATTTTTTTTTTTGTTTAGCAAATTTATCAAACCCCAAGAGCAATACAGCTGCAAGGTGACTCAGTTTCAGGAGGGAAGACAGGGCTCATCAGAGCTGATTAGTAAACCAGTCTCCAGCATCTGAGTGGGTTGAGATGGTTCTGCAGAAGGTATGCTCATAGACAGCAGGATAAGCAAGATGTGGAATCACATAGGTGTGTGCAGTAAATATTCCAGAAATTGCTTTCTATGTGACATACATGACAGATCAACATGTCAACCAATGAAGAGAGTATGACATCTTAGCAGAGGATGTCTGCAAACTATTTGAATTTGCAAATACATTCTCACTTGTCATGTTAATAAAGACTGAAATATCAAGAAATACATTAGAGTTTAAACAATGTGGTACCTGCAATTACACAAAAATAGATACAACAGCCTACTTTAAAAGGAAAAAAAAAAAGTGATTTATGAAATAAATGTGTAAGTTCCACAACTCTGGTTGATGGGGGCATGCATCTAGTTATTTTTATTGGCTTCGGGATGGGTGAGTGTTGCTTTTTACCATTTCTACCCAGAGGCTATTTGCTTCCTCACCAGAGGGTGTCAGCACAGAGACCCTTTACTTACACAGCCCTATAAGGCGGTGGCAGGAAGACCAAGGTACAGCACCGGACAGTTCACCAAAACTAGAAGGATTAATTTGGCATTCATTGATGCAGGCCACAGGTGCTAAAAATACTGTTATCAACAGTTTTCTCCGGATGGAGGCCATATGTCAGAAGAATAAGCCAATAAACATCTTGGAGTGATTTGTTCTCCCGGTCTCTGCTATTCTCTTGTGCAGACTTTTGTTAGCATGACTACTATTCTCTGAACATGGCCAAAGCCAGTCCACAGCCTTCCTTCACATCCTGAGCAATTTCTATCAATAGAAGCTTAATTATACTGTTAAGTGTTAGACACTACAGATGTCTGTTCTCAGGCCTGCTCTGTCAATTCAACAAAACTGGATAGCCACAGCATCACAGAGAACCATATGCTGTGTACTGGGGACTAACCAGCAATCACTCTCCTTAGGTCTGCCACTTGGAACCAAGGGCATTGAAGACTTTGTATTGATTAACAGTTTGGAAAAGAAATTAATAACTTGTTAGTTTGCTAATAGTCTGTAATTCTGTCTTTGACAGACAACTATGAGAAACTCTAGACAATAAGAGGTATAATTTTATAAACAACATCTTACAAAACTCAGCTTATTAAACTGAACAGGAAGAACTGAAAGCAAGTTGAAGATAAGCTGTCTTTTGGGTCTTAACGTCACCACCCATAAAAGGAGCTTGTTTGTTCAAAAGTGGGTTGACCCCACCCCAAGTCATGTGCAATGAATCTACATCTGACATATTGCACAATTATTTTACCAAAGCAGCATTATTTCTGTGTTAATTAAAAATTAAAAACTTCAGATCTGCTAGTATCCAAGGCAAGATCCCATAACATGACCTTACCACTATGGCTACACTTTTCTTTAACACGCATGTCTCTAAAAGGAAATGTGATAAACATGACTTAGTTCCCATTGAAGCTAAAGGAAAGTCTCCTGGGGACTTCCATGGAGTTATGCGCAACCCAGTCCTCCTTGGCCTCTCCACTCAGATGTCATATATCAACCAGATCTCACTGTGGCAGTGGTTTTTTAATCGGTTTTCTTATTTATTTATTTATTTTTTTTTTAAATTGGGAATTCTGTCTAGAAATAAATTTGTTTGGCTAACCAGACATTACCTTCCACGTATTACATGACACAGAACAGCAAATTTTAGCTATGAATTAGAAAGTAATTTCAACATGATTACTGTGGTTGAACTGTGAAATAAACTATATGCCCTATGAAGACATAAGCATAAATATCAAAATAACCTGATACGGGGAAAGTCTGAGCAAGTCACCCTGATGACTCCTTCAAGTACAAATACCTAAGTATTATGTGTAGAAACTGATATTAATAATTCCCCTATTTTTTTTCCTAAAAAAAATTTATATGTCCTGATAGCAAGAAGGAATATTGCTTACTCTCCAAAAAATCATGGACATCTGATGCAAATCTTGCTTTACTCTGTAGGCACAACTTTCCCACGTCCAATCTTTCTTATTACTAGAATATACGTTTCTGATTGGATCATCTCACAGATTTTGCTTGTTTGGTGGAAAAGTTTCGTGTCTTCCCTTCCAAAATGTAATCCGGAAAATGCACATTTCTGTAATGAAAGCTAAGAGTAGAGTCAGTGTCCATTAACTGTGTAACTGTCTAAGGGTTCCAACTCAGACATTTCCCAAGTGCCTGACCTGCAATGATAACTGCTAGGTGTTTCTGAAGTGTCACACAGCCTGTATTGCTAAAAGAGGAAGTGGAAGGAAAAGATTCAATGAAGGTAATAAAATGTACAGAATCACTGCTTTCTTCAAGCCCTTCCTTCTTCAGGTTTTCTAAGAAGAAGAGATAGTTGGTGAATTCTCACTTTGCACAAACATCTTCTCAACTCCAGAGCAAAGGAAGAAGAGATAATTTGCTTACAAGAATTATCTGCGAGCTTAATTCCATCCTGGCAAAAGCAAATACAATTCCACTGATTTCAATAGAGTTACAGATGGCCCACTTGATACACAACAGGACTGATTTGGCCCTTCTCCCATAATGTTGTACTGTTTTGCCTAGAAACCCTTGCTTTCAAAGTAATTAACTATTTGTAAACAGACTGCAACACTGAACTGCAATTAAATAAATGAATAGGGATCAGATATATACTTTAAAACTTATCTCAGTAGTGGACTTTAACAGCAAGTATTGATCTTTTTCTTCTTTGCTCTTTAGCATCATGATCAGTATTACAGACAAGAAACTGAGGATCTACAGAGCAGTAGCAATTATTGCACACATATTTCTCCCTCCCACAGTTTCCTATAAGCATTAAACTGGAATCATATACAAGCTTAGTGTCTCAGGAAGAACTTGTTCTTCCTTATAAGTTATTTCAGACCTAGAGCAGGTGGGCATGGGCTCTTTTGCTAAAAGCACAAAGAAAGAGACAGAAGAAAATTGCTTACTGTTTCGAGGCTTCTCCTCATCCATGCCTTCATCTTCATTTTCTGGGTCAATATCTTCTGCTTGGGTTATCCAGTCTAAGTATCCCTTCAAATCCTCCTCTAGCTGCTGTTTTTCCCGTAACTTCTGGAAATCCCCCCGAGCCTTAGCCTTCTCTCTTTCTTTAGAAAACTCCCTAGCAAGAGGGAGGGAAGGACAGGGCATGGGCAGAGGGAAGGAAGAAATTAAAAAACAATGGGTTAGATTAATTTCCACTAGTAAGTCTCCACATCTTGTGTAGCATATTCAGATTTCTCTGCTCTTTCAAGACAGACACACGAATGTCCTTGCTAGATACACATGTAAAACAGCTGAAGTGTCCACATTTTTACCAATGCTCAGCAAAAGCTGAATACCTTAAATTCTCAACATTTAATTGAAAATTCAAATGAAACATATACATAACATTTATGTATAATACCATAGACTTTCTAATATTATTTACACTTGATATTCTCCAACAGTTATCCATAGATATTTATACAAATAATGGCTAAATAATTTCAATGATGAACTGTTTGACAATAATCTGACATCTGGAGAGTGAGATGGTGGCTCTACTCATTAGTCAGGTTTCAATCTGTCTTTAAGAATGCATGTGTAATAGCAACTAAAGTAGGCTAATGGCAAGTGTAATTAACAGTACTCACAATTCTGCACACATCTAATTGTGGACAATTTCACATACAATGGTGGATGACATATTTTAAAACTCAGACTTTTGTGTTATACTGTAGACTTCCAGTACTGAGGGCTGTTGCCTGACATGAAACATATTTTTCAAATCTCAAATTGAGCAGACAAACATGATAAATTATGGGTAGACAAAACTAACAGATCCTGCCAGAAAGTGAACTAAGGTAGACATGTGACAGTTTAAAGAAAAACCACTCTTGCAAACAAAAGCTTAAAACAGAGGAGTAGGAACAAGAATTTCATGTCTCTTAGTTATGCACCTGGATTCTTGTTTTGCTATCTTTTTGGTTGTGGTACTATTTCTTCTGTTCTTTCAGAGACACGTACATGGCACTATTTGACTTTACAGAAATGCTGACCTACCTCTATTTAGAGATGGTCCTGTGGTTCTAAAGCAGGTTTTAATCCTTATATTTTAAAAAGTAAGCTTAATGATTGTCAAGTGCTAGACCAAGAGTACTTAAGCATTAAGTCTTGTATCTGCTGAAGTAGTCTACTACGTAAGGCACACACAGCAGATAATATGGCCCACTGTTTCTAGAAATGAGAGGTTAACTCATTCTCTCCAATGCATTATCGGTTACCCTTGTGCATGACTGTCAGCAACGAGTAGATTTAAAAAAAGCTCTCCACCTAATATTTGTCTTAGGTTTTCTCCTGCAAAAACAAATAGGAAACCTATCACTAACTTTTACGGGATAATATAACTTTTAATGAGTGTCATGTGAAACATCCTCAAGCAACTGAGATGGAGATGAGTTTCTAACACTGATGGTGAGGTACTTCCCTCCTGTCTGGTCCAAAATCCATTGACTTCATGAGCTTTCGATCAGGCTTCCAATACTATGAGCTGCACACAAAACCAGCACTGCAGCAGAATGAAAGTAGGATGATGCCTTAATTTCAACCCAAAGTTTGGGAGGAGTATGCCTGTGTGATCTTCACCTGTTTCTCATTGATCGAGGTTCAGCCTATCCTATGGGACTGTGATAATGACAGTGTAAACGAGGAAGAGAATCATTGGCTTCCCAGGCCTGAGAAGGTAAATCACAGTCAACTCAGGGACCAAACTTAGCCAAAAGGCAGAAAGAGCAATTGAAAGCATGGAAAGAATGAAAACTAAATTTTTTTTCTTCCTGGGAGTGATATTTTGCTATTTAAAAAGTAAAACAATGAATCAACCTCCCAATGATAATAATAACAACTGTACAAATCTTTGAAAAAATCAATCACTAGTAGTTAAATTTTCTGCTTCAATCGTCAATAGTGTATTTCCTTGGGGTCTGACACTGTTTTACGCAAATTAATGAATTAACTTTCTCAAAAAACTGTAATCACCGTGCTATGCATTATTAAATCTGTTTGGTAAATCAAGTCCCAATATTTCAATTGTTGGCTCCAAAACTAGTGTTTTAGAATCTAGAACAAATGAGTTCAATTTTGAAAGGGACTGATTTTTCAACTACAAGTGAAAACTATTTATGTTTACAAGGATGTAACTTGCAAGGGGTTGTTTTAGAAACCGAAGTGCAAAACCTCATGAAACAGCCCAGAAAATTAAATTCCTACTGTTCACTGAAGGGGGTCATTTACATCATTTACATTAGATGCATCTAAGCTGCCTGCCTATTTGGGTCTTTTCGGTTCCCACTTACTGTCCCTCTTAAGTAGGATTCTGGCCGCAGGGAGAGCTGACTAAACCAATGTGAGATTTTAGCATGATGCCTTTATATTGGCCATCTGCATAGGGGTAAATTTGTTATCTAGCTTTTTAATGGCACAAGTTAAAATAAATGAGATGTAATTGTATGTCTCTTTCTTTTGTACAATGCATGTTACTCCACATCTCATATGACTCTCTCCAAAGAAGACAATTTATTTAAATTATCTTAATTTCTATGCTTTACTAACATCAGACCATTGAGAACAGGTGGCTCAGGAAATTGCTAATGCAATTCTAATCACCTCCCATGAGGAATGCCAGCCTGTACACAGGCAAGTGTAGCTCATGATCAAGAATTACTGTCAATGGTCATTTACCATCCCATGTGAAATGAGTTGGTGACCTCAGTCCAGATCCTATTGCAGGCAGGTGTGCATATTCCCTCTGCCACCATCACAGTTGGCGATAAATGCTCATTGTTTGCAGTTTCAGCAGGGAGGCCAAAGATCAAATAAGTTTTCTGATAGAAGTGTTATTTTGAGTCTGGAGGAGGCCTTCTCAAAAAAGATTGCCACTATCATGACAGGATAAGGTTGACAAAGAACTACTAAACAATCTGTCTCTTTTCAGTGAACTACAGAACTTCAATTTAAGAATTGATGAATCTGGTGGTTTTTACCAGAGTACAGTTTGCTTCATTTACCTTTACTTCTACTAGAAAATGATATCTGCCAATGGGAATACTAAAAAGCAGGGTATTCTGGAGGATGTTTTCTCTGTGTGAGGTTGAAGTGGGTCAAGATCATAAATATAAATACTCAGCTCTGTGTCTTGTGCTGCAAGAGAAGAAAATTTCTCTTGCCCATTCTCATGATGAAATATAAGAAAATATTGCCTATATCTGATTTCCATGTTATTTCTCACTTTGAGAGTGATGGAAAGTGAGCAAAAAGCTGAATTCTAGCAGTTCAAAACTCTTATTTACTACTAGGAGTACAGCAAAGGGTTCAAACCTCATCTGCCCTGACAAATACACCAAGGAATGGGAAGGGTTGGAAGAGAGGACAGAACACTAGGAAAAAGTCCTGAAAAGTAATAAAAAAACTGCTGTAGGAGGAGCCACAGCCATAGCCAGCCTCCCATTCACTCTGACCTCTTCCTTGGCTGTAACAGCATTGAAAGCAACAAACTGGAGGTTCCAGGTTCTTCTTAAAAAAGAAAAGATTATTCTCCTGCCCTCCATTTGCTCTAGGCAATTGCCAGTTTGGCCTATGTCCTGGGATCACTGATAGGCAAAATATAAAGAGCTATGATTATCTAAACACTTAGGCAGGCAAAGTCTGAACTCTGAACCCACATTGCCTTTTTTTTCTGTCTTCACTAATTGCCTGAAACATAACACAGATGAGAACATCTCTGATCTCAAGAGATCAAGAAGATCTCAAGAGGGGATTCACTGCACACAGCAATGATGTAAAATCCTTTTGCCTGGGACTGAAGAGGTCTACTATGTGATTTGCTGACTGTATATTTCCTTTGGAACACACGAATTTTGTATTATACTCAGTCAATATAGGAAGAGGGTTATAGCTCTATGCACGGGTACTGTCACATTATTTAACTTAGCATGTGAGTAGTAAATTCACCAGAAGGACCAAGAATGGATGATATACCTGAGGAAAAACAAGTTACAAATGAGCTCTTTAGACAAGCAGAACTCAGCATGTGATTTTGCAGGTGCGACCAAGGTGTATTTGTGAGTACAATTAATTACACTTAAATATTCAGAAGTGATTAAAAAAACTAAGCTAATCTGCCATTGATGAAGTCTACCTACAAGACATGCTTGGTGAAGTTCCTGAAATAAAAAAATGGGAAAAAAATCACAGATGCCCAGAATGGATCTACAAAGATGCCCAGGAAAGCTGATTTGTATCTACATAGGACAAGTGGATGATCTACATAGATCTAACTTACGGCAATAGCAACTTATTTTTAAAAAAAAAAAACAGCTGAATCTTCAAAGTGAACATACTTTGCAACTCAGCAAAGTTTAGAACTGATTTAGAAAAGACCTGCTTATTTAGCCCAAAGAAAATTTGGAACATTTCTCTCATAATTTCTGTGTTTTTTTCATGGATGAAAATTCTTAAGTTTCTTCTTACTTTTCTTCAGTTGGGAAAAATTTTGCAGAAACAGTGCAGCTGTCATAACACTGTGAACACAGCCAGAAAGAGTGACTCACAGCTTAAACAAGGTGAACTTCATCTTTGATTTCAATTCTCTCTACAGACTCTTTCCATCTCTTACCACTAACCATGGTAGTCCAGCTGCAGTGTGTTAGGAGTTGAAGAGAGCGTTCTAGGCCCCAAAACAATTTCTTGAGTTGAAAAATATATAGACACAAATTCAAGTGTAGGTAAATTGAATCAGCAGTACTTCAATAGTATGCACTCCTTAGGCTGGGCTCACAGGCACTGTTTATCCAATCAGAATATAATTTTTAACCAATGTCCTATATAGTCCTTGAGTGCTCCTCTGATACAACAGGACCATTTCCCTCTGTCAGCTAGTCATCATTCTCCTTTACTGCTGACATCCTTACCTGCTGATCGGAGTATCCACCTGGAGAAATGAGGAGATTATGTTTTAAAATTGTACCTAGAGTATCACTCTCCAGATAACTGAACATGGACTATTGCCTCACACTTCATTACTGGGCATTTTTTCGCACTCCCGTTTCTGCTTGAAAAACTTTCTCTTTGCAGCAGCTGTCTTTCTCCTTCAATGGAGTAATGAATATAGTAGTAATACCTGTCTCTTTGTAGGATGCTCAGTCGTGGATCTTCTCTGGTCCTACAACTGCCCTTCTTATGTTGTTGGCCCAAATACTGAGGATATAATTTCTCTGAAGTATTAAGTCCTCTCTCCTGCTCAGAGATAATTCTCTCTCTTATGATCAAAAGACAGTGGACTTAAGGGCTGCCCACCCAAGCAGCAGGCACAGGACCTGACCAATTGATTCAGAACTCACTAAAGGAGGAAGGATGTTAGAAATAAAGAGGAAGAGGGTGCATGGAAGTCCTCATTCCATATTTATTCTCATACATAGAATGGCTGTAGGCACCCAGTCATGCCCAAATATGGAATTAGAAGCCTAATTCTAGGAGATCTTTTTTAAAAAAATTCTTGTGAGGAATGTTTGTTGGCTTGATTGATAATTATGTAGCTCCCTGGGAGCCGTAAAGTTTTCAGCTACTGAGGACACTATCAATTGTTTTAAATCAAAGCTACTAAAATGATACTTTGCAGTAGGAGTTTTACTGCAGGACTGAAATACAGCTAGATGTCTTAGGAATGCTTAAACGCTAGAAGGAATTCTCCTTCTTCTCTATTCATCCTTGGAAAAAGCCAGAGGGAAATGACCTTTCTCCCTGTAACATACTAGGCTTGTAATCCACACAATAGAGATATGCTTGTTGAAGAAGAAACGTGTCTCCCATTAGGCTGTGCTTTATAGATACCAAGCAACATGAACATTTTTCATGTGAGAAGACATAATTTGGCAGGGATCTCATACCACAAATGTGAAGGGATTTGTTTTATGCTCTCATTCTTTCTTCAGTCTTACTGACTCTTCCAGAAATTTGACTACAACCCCCTTCTTTTCTGGTGGATGTTACACTTCCAGAGGGGAACATAGTGTTGTCCTCTTCCCACAGAGTACAGGCAGAGGAACATGCTACACACAGTCAAAAAACTCCTATGCCATTAGGAGTTTCACATTTTGCTATTGGCACAGCAACAGTCTAGGTCTTCTATTAAATTTCCTGAGATCAACCCGCCACTGCCTGTTTTGTTGGTAACAAGAAAGTAGGAAGAGAAATACAATTTTTAAAAAATAAACAATAATAAAATATTTTCCTGGTACTGCTTACCCGCTAAGTACACCGAGAACCAAGTTAAGTACAAAAAATGACCCTATGATGATTAGTGTAACAAAATAGATCCAGGGCCAGTCCCTTCCTATGGCATCATTGACCTGGAAGAGTGGAATGATAATTAGTGAGACAAGCTCAGATTCTGAGCACTGCAAGGCTCCAGCCAAAGAGATCCCAAGTCACCAGCAGTAAGATTTTCAATAGCCAGTTTTCTGGAAATTTTTGACAGGTTGACATTCATGATTTTGAATGCCCTGAGGTTGAATTTCTTTGTCAGGGAATAATACTTCGTTTGTTACCTGTACTGTTATTTGCAATGTTTGAGCATTTGTCAAAATATTTGAGAGCTGATGTGAAGCTTCCTTGGGTTCAGATTTTTAATCCCTCTGAAAGAATCCTGGTGACAGGGAAGAACCCTTATTATGGAGTCTTGCCCTATAGCATTGGAAAAATGACACCAAAACTGTCAGCTTACCCGCTCAACACACCAAGAACCAGATTTAGAACGAAAAAGGATCCAAAGATGACCAGACTGACAAAATACACCCATGGTAACTCATAGCCCATAGCGTCCTGCATCTGGAAAGACGAAGGAAAGTTAGAAGACAGAGAGAGAAAGCAGAAATGATTAGGCAAAGGAACAGATGGAAAGGTTTGTAAACAGAGCTCGTGGTTGATTTACACATAACCATAGCAAGTGTTTATGTATGTTCCTTCTGATGTGACCGCTCTTTTGATTGCTTTTTTTCCTCAAGATGATTCCTTACAGGCAGTGATTAATTTAGGCTGAGATATTACTGTGTGCTGTTATGGCACTCCCTTGGAAGATCAAAGTTGTGGACTGTCACTTTCTAGACTTAACTTACAGCACCACAAGGCTCCATTTTATGACTTCTAAACTTCTATTCACTGTATATCTGTCTGACACTGCTGCCAATGAAAATATTGTTTTTTGCCAGTGTGTTGTCAGATAGTGCTCACTACCCCTGTGTAGCACATGTACCTGTACCTGAGAGAGAAACAGGTGATAACTGTGGGAAAATACTGTTTTTGGGTTTTTGTGTTTTTTGGTTTTTTTTTTTTTTTTCCCGTGGTAATGCTCTGGTAATCTTCACAGTTTACCATAGTGAGCTGTGATTTTAAAGAAGTTTCTTTCAAGGTTCACTGTGCTCTGACGTGGTCAAGTCGTTTCTAAAGTTTTCTCACTTCCTTTCTTCCCTGCAAAATGTGATTCCTACACAATTGAATACTCCAAGAGTTTGAGACTGTAACCTGAATGACATGAGCATAGGTCTGTCTTTCACACTACTGCAAGCATCTGCAAATGAAGCAGGCAGACTATTGTTTCAGCACCAGAAACTTGTGTAGAGCAACTCTAGAACATAATAAGGTACCATATATTTTCTGAAAGCCTCTAGTGTCTAAACACTATTTTGACATTTCCTTCAAAGTTCAAAATTTTGGAAAGTTGCCGGATACCTTAACAGAATCTAATTTTCATGATGTTATCAAAAATACTGGAGTCTTTTACTTTTCAGAAACGCTTATCTGCTGAGACAGACATAGCATCGTTAAAGAAACAAATGGTGGTTAACATTTTCAGGAGTACTAAAAGGTTTTATGAACATAAATTGAGACTTGAAAGTATCTAAAGGCATAAAGAAGTCTAGGTTCCTATGCGTTTGAAAACTTTATTGTATGTTGTCCTCTCCTTCCACAAAAATGCTCTCTAATTTGCAATCTAAGCATTTGTTGTGAACACAGAAGAAATATTCTTCCATACATGGGCACTGAGACACATTTCAGGGGAAGCAATCTGACTCAAGATTCATAACAACTCAGGAAAGGAATTTCAGACCTTCAGTAAGACAAGGCAGGAGAGTAACTCTAATGTAATCAGCTTTTTGTGGATGGAAGTCCATTATCCATTTTTTCTTTCAAAGTACAATCACTAAAGTCCTTGTCTGGCAACAGCCCACAGTCAATGGGCCAATCCAGAGCACTATCTCAGGGCTCCTTCAGCTGCAGCTGAATTGAAGTAGACTTATTATAAAATAAGCTTCAAATCTGCCTCTGTGAAAACAGTTGATCAGCCCCTTCCTCGTAGGATTAATACCTTTGATGGTCAGAAGAGAGTACCTGAACATCTAAAGTTCCCTAAGCATATCATCCAGCTTCCCTTTTAATACTTCTGTAGATTTGTTCAGTTAGTTTAAAAATAATACTAATTAATCTTTCTGTTTGCAAGCCACATTTCATCCCATATGACCAAAAAGCAGACATCTTTGGTATGAAACACATCAGTGCTTTAAAGAGAACAAAACATCAATGTATAGAAAGATAGAAGCAAATATTTATCTGAAATTACAGTGGAGAACTCAGGTAAGCAAAATTTAGCTGTCCAAGCTGGAATTAAGGAAATGAGACTTAACATCCTCTCTCTTCTACAAAGTATGCTACTATCTATATAAAGCAACCTGCACAAAAAAAGGAGTATGGATGACTTTGAAAATCCGCCATGAGAATTTACCAATGCAGGCACAATGATGGCTCGACTTCCCTCTAATTATGATGGTGATAAAAAAGCCTCAGTTGTACAGTACTTATCTATTAACAGGGTTTGTGTTTTTTGGTTTTTTTTTTTTTTGTTAGCTGGAAAAGTACAACTTCTCAAAGCTGTGGTTCAAGTTAATCCCAAATAGTAAATACTAAGGTGCTGGGTACAGAGTTCATGCCATTGTGCTTCTTCCATACTTTGGCATGAAGAAATTTCCAGAGGGCAAGAAGCTTCAATCGTGGCCTAATAATGTATATAACTATAGTGTAATCTGGCTATTCTCAATACCTGCACAGTTGCATAACAACTGTATCAGCTAGCATCAGCACAAATTAGTCCTGAAAAATAGAGATTTCTCAGACTGAACATTTAGGAGGTCAGCTTTTCATCTCCTTTTTATTGCCCAGTCCTTCACATAATAGAGAAGCTAAGAGGCAGACACAATGATAGCTTCTCAAGCGCAGAGAAACCATGAGTGTTTGGCAGACAACTGAATCTATCTCTCTGCTGCAGGAGTCTCTGTGTTTGGTGCTCTCATGTATAATTTTCTTTTGCAGAAGGCAAGATTATTCCATACATTGTGGGGCTTGCATGTTGATACAACATTAGATATTTGTTAAGTTATGTTAAAAAACTCAGTTTGATAAAGAGGCAGTACACTTTGAGATTACTATTTGGTCTTAAAAAACATATGCAGGAGAAATGCAGAGGTATAGACTACTTAGCAGAAGTTGTGGGCAAAAAAAGCAACCACAGAATCACAGAATCTTAAGGGTTGGAAAGGACCTCGAAAGATCATCCAGTCCAACCCCCCTGCCAGAGCAGGACCTCCTAGGGTAGGTCACACAGGAACTCATCCAGGTGGGTTTTGAATGTTCCAAGAGAAGGAGACTCCACAACCCACCTGGGCAACCTGTTCTAGTGCTCCATCACCCTCAAAATGAAGAAATTTTTCCTTGTATTTCTTTTGAACCTCTTGTGCTCCAGCTGGTACCCATTGCCCCTTGTCCTATCATTGGATATCATTGAGAAGAGCCTGGCTCCATCCTCCTGACATCCAATCTTTACATATTTGTAAACATTAATGACAGACTTACTAAAAACAGTAAAAGCAATGTATGAACATTTAAGAAAAATTAAATTATTGGCTAAGATTTTATCCTTCCAAATGTCTGGAAAAGCTTCCTTCAAAATGGAAGTAACTTAGAAGTCAAGGATGGACTGTGCTTAACTGAACAATGCTCCTTAAAAACCTTGCACCTGTGTTTAAGTGAAACTACTTCCTGGAAACTTATCATTCTGTGAATATGTAGCTATTAGTCATGCGTGTATGCATACACATGTCTTGCTGACTGCAGCTGAAGGCTTTCACTACAAGCATAACTTAGGTGGTAGAGCTGATTTTTCCTAATTATGATATTGAAGTGGAGAAGCTGCAAAAGGTCATGACAACATCAGAAGGAGTGTTACCATATGCACAGTACTGAGGGTAGAAAATGAAGTCTGCAAAGTATATTTTGTACTGTCTACAATAAACAGAAAATGGTTCAGTTACAGGTTACCTCTCTAGCACAGACAGTACAACTCCTGATGGACAGTTCATCTTCCTGGTTACTGAGTGCCCTTCCTGTGTTTACTGTTAACCATAGAAATTTCAACAGAAGAGGTGAATTATCTTCTAAATTCACAGTTCTGATCAAAGACTACCAGTCAGTGTAGCTCTGAATGATAATATTCCAGCTACATTATTCAAAGTGATTGCAAGCTGATGTTGACTTAAGCACATATGGGACAATTGTTGGGTCAGCTGTAAGCACAGCACTGGTGGGAATCTGCAGATCGTAAGTTATAGAAATAACTCTACTTTTGAGTCAAACTGCCAGAACTTTCACAGCTCACATCTCAACATGCACATCTCACTACTCTCAACTGTGAGAAAGTTGGTGTATTTCTGAACATTAGTACATCATCTCTCAGAGACTTCATAGATAAAGATCTTAGATTCCTTATCATAATTTGCTACATACTCTCTCTGACACTGTGGGAGCATCATTTTGTCTCACTATGCTTCAGCTTTCCAATCAGCAAAGTGGGATACTACTTTGTCTTACTGGATACTGTCAAAGAAAACAGCATCATGACAAAAAAAGAGTATTTCAGCATATTTGAGGTCTGATGGACCTTGTGGACTGAGGAAGGTATCTTCCTTTGCCAAGCATCCTTAACTGCTTTCATGACTACAGCATTTTAATATCCACTTTATTTCTATAAATAGACCTTTGTACCTGTGTCTTCTGGTTCTTCAAAAGACAAAGATGAACACATATTGGTAAAGCCACAGAATGCTTTACTTGTTTAGAGTAAATTATTTTTTTTTCCATCAGGGATAATTGTCACATTTTGCAAGCATCCCATTCGTTACACAGGCATCATAGTTCAAAGATAATGATACAAATATATTATCTATACACATAATGGTTGAGCATCACTAAGCACATAGTAGAGGTCTTCCAGCCACTTAACAGGAGGAGTAGGCACAATTCACTGATTTCTGATGACTATAATTCACACATCCACACCCTGACACATTATGCCAAATGTCTTTCTAAAATAACAGAAGCTTAGAGGAGAAGTTTAATCCATCACAGAAGGGCAGCTGTCACTGGAAATCAATCTGCCTTGTTCATTGTGCAATGCTGGAGAGCTGCATCATAATGGAAAGTTAGTTGGCTAGAACAGCAGGACTAGGCTTCTGATTCTTGAATAAATTGATAATTGATTTTTAATGACTATAGAATGTTATGTTAGCCTTTTAAAATACAAGTGCTTCAAGTGCTCTATAATGAAGTACATAATCTTTCATAGAGTAACATTAATCAAGAGAAGGAGAGCACAGTATGTTTGGAAATTGTGTGTAGAAATACTATTTTATGCAGCCTATCTGTGAAATTCACTGCTTCAAGAACTGGTCTAGCCAAATGTAATGGTTACGTCCAGCAGCAAGATTCCTAGCTGAAATCAAGTCTATCTTGTAATGATATAAAATCAGAAAATATTGGGAAGAGGTAATACACAATATTTTTCAGCATGAAGCCTTCATTTAGAAAATCATCTTTTTCAGGAAAAGTACTTAAGCATCTTCATAACTTTAAGGATGCATAGAAGTAATTTCCTTAACTTAGATCAAATGATAGCCTACTGGCAGGCATGGCTCAGGGTGATACGTAAAAGGCCATGCATATACTATTGCAAGATTTAGATATTTATCATTAATCAATTACAAAGTAGATTTTGATTAAACAAAATTTTCACTTTTCCACTCCCTGCTCTCTTCTTATGAATATTCAGGTAAATGCATTTCATTCACATATATGCTTATGGAACTACAAATTTAAACTGCTTATACAGCACTAGAAATATTTTTTTAATAGGATGATGTATTATTTTGTACCATGCAGGAAAAATGTTTTCCTCAAAATCTTTTAATCAAAACCCTAGTAAAAAATCAAATAAAATAAACAGAGGATAGAACTTTACCCTTTATAGCTACATCTGTAGCTACATATGTATTGACAATATCAAAGAAAAAAAATATTACATTATAGACAGTACATCCTACTACTCAAGCAAAGTCTATGTGGCCTATAAAGGAAAGTACTCCCTCTCTTCTGTTATTTTTTGGCTTCCATTATGTTTTCATGCTGCTTCCATGATAGATAAATCTTTGCTTTGTTTCTGAAACTTCACAGACTGACTAAAATATTTTGCATTCATACAGTCAAGGAACAAAAAAAGGTCTCGTAAAACCAATGTTACTGTTCAGAAGTAACTAAGGTGTGGTGAATTTCCCAAAAAGTATCTGGATAAATTTGTCCAGTGAAGAAAGAAAAATTTGAAAGATTCATTTTTTTTCTACCTTTCCTTGTGCTAGATTTATTACATCAGCAGAAATAGCTAAGCAACATAATATTTGTACCAAATGAGAAAAAAAATATTGCTGGCAGTTTCTAAGAACATCCAACTAACAACTGTAACTGGCGATAGCACGATTTTTGAGGCTGCTCTGAAAACAAAAAGCAGCTATTTGTTCAATGAATCATTCTCTTCTGGTTAACTTTTCAACTGCAGAGCTTATTTGGGCTTAAGAATACCTTGGCTCTGTAGTCCTTGCAGTCTTTGTCTTGAAAGCTCTTGCTTTTTTTTAGTAGTCAGAGCAGGCAGAGCACTTATAAAGGTTTGACTCTCTTCTTTCTCTCAACTTTTCCTTAGAGATCTAAGATATCTGTCAACTGTCTCTTTACCAGTCATGCTCTTAAACAGCTGGTAGGTAGGCAACTGGATTGTGACTACTGAGACTGTGACATGAAGAAATCAGTCCCTAAATAAGCAAAAATTAGTATTGCTGGTTGGGATTGGTAACAAATCCTACACATTACATTTTCTCTGTTCTCTAAACAGTGCACTGCTTATGTCATACCTTTTTTTTTTTTTTTTTGCATGTAATAATTGTGATAAATACAATAAGTTGCAAAATGCATAGTTAATATAAGCCCCACTGCCCTTAATATTGCTTTTGACAAAGAAATTACTCATTATCATTGATCATTTCTAAAAAGCTATAAATGCTTACAATAAGCCCCAGAAAGATTTCAATGAGGTGACACAGAACTAAAAGTACAGTAAAAAGTGTCACAGTACTAAAATTGACTTTCTATGTATTTTAGGCTCCATAAGCCCTTAACTTAGCCCTCCATAAGCTGTAGAGCAAACTATAGGATTGTTTCTTTTGCATCCTACACACCCTGAATCTGATGATTTGTTTGGAGCCCAAATGGTGTGAGGGTGATTTGACAATCATGTTATTTTATTTTGAAGTACTGAAGGAGAAGGCAAATTTTAATCTCAGTTGTTCTCTCCAAGCACTTATTTTAAGGCTCTATTTACTGTCTTACCTCAATTATAGAATTTTATAAATTCTATACATGCATTCTACGTGCATGTATAGGCATCTATAACCTTTTTTTCAGAGTGTCTTCGGGAAAAAGGAAAGACAGAGCTGGATGAAGACAAGTGCAAACGGAACATGAAACATGCAGAGAAGGCTCCAGTCAGGTTTTTCTGCTATATGATCACTGTAGAATAAAAGCAACTAATGTAGGCAAGATATGTGGATATGAGCAGTGGGAAGAATAGGACTCCTATGTGTACCATGGCTCCTCAATTTTCTGTATGTTCTGTAATGACGAAAAGAGCAAACTAAAATTCTACTCTGGGCTAGAAATATTGGCAATTTGTACAGAACTCTCTGCAGGAGCTAAATGGAATCATTAACTGAGAAAGGACTGCCTTGGTGAGGACAACAGAAACATCAAGAGGCAAGATTGATTTGCAACAGAGAACCCTTGAGAAAGAATCAAAGAAACTATAGTGCTGGAAGATGAGTCTAGAACAGAGAACATGAATGGGATAAACATCTGAGAAGGTAGAGTCTGCAAAGGATGCTTCCTCATCCCTGCTAGCAAAGGCTGTATGCTGTAGATGTCCTCATCCTCAGCCTTACCAAGCTGCTGCAATCTGTGCAAGAACAACATTAGAGCAGCAGTCTAGAAGCACTGCTTTATAAACACACCAGTTGATTGATGGTAAAGTAAAAACACGTAAAATAGCTGCTTGGGCTTCTCTGAAATGATACAATCACAGTGGAATGCCATTCTTCTGTTACATGAACTCCCTTCAATGAGAAATACATAAAAGATGTGAAGCAAAATGTATTTGCTTTTTGTTGCATATGTGTGCAAAGTGTATTGCTACCAGTAGAATTTGCCAAGATTATTTGTTTGTAACAGCACAGAGCCATATTTTCATCACTCATTAAATACCAGCCCCACCTATTAAAGGACATACACATTTTCTCAGTTGAGATATACTGTATAAAATCTGAGACACATATAAAAAAATCTCAACTTTCAACAACCTGGCACTGGTACTGTATACTAACACTGAATACTTACACCATGTTTCTTAGTCCCCAGTATATAACTACTGGACTCCACAACATTATTTCACTCTTTAGTAAAGTTCTAGATTTGTATTTCAGCTATTTTCAGGTTGGGTGCACATTGTTTTTTGCAGTCAGCTGTTCTTTAACAGACTGAGCTATTATGGGAAATGTAAGGTCTCTGTCTGAGTGCGGGAAGAGAATTAAAACTTGCATTCAAATACCAGCAGGTCAAAATGTCTGTGGCCCACAATGATTGAGCTGAACTGTTTTTCCACTGCAAGCTATTTCTGTTGAAAATGCCTACTAATCCCATACTTCTATGGCATGGTAGATTGTGCTTGCTGGAGAGGGAGGGAGGCAGTATTGACTTGGGGTGTTTACTATCATCTTAATTAAGTCTGTAATTTTAAATGACCTTCAAACAGGTTTACTGTACAACTTTAACTGATGGCAAAGGCCACTTGCATTTAATTTCATGCTTTCTGTTTCAAGTAGAGGGAAAAAGTTAGGCTTTCCCTTGACTTAAAGAAAACAGCAGTTTTACTGGGTTCTATTTTCACGAAGTTGCAAGATATATTAGCACTAGTAACGTTCCAAAGGGCAATGGATTACCACTGCAAATCAACTATCTGAAAATTGGATTTCACTGACAAAATCTCAGCATATTGAATTTTGTTAGCACAAGTAATACCAGGAAATTCCTACAGTCAACTATACTAGAGGAGAGAAAACAGAAATAAAGAAGAAGCCACCATTTACACCTCCTCCCATCCCACTTGTGCTCTGTGCTTTCTTGTGGGACTTCTCTATTTTTCTGTGAAAACTAGAGGGGACTATACACCTCTGCTTCATGTTTTGCAATGCAAGGATTCTGCACTCCCACTGAAAATGTTAGTGACACGGTGAGAATTGCTTATATCAAAGACAAATTTTGAGCTCCAACAAGACTCTTGCTTTGCAACCTCACTCTCTCTTTAAATATGTAAAAGAAAAAAAAAGTATTTAATTTCAGTTTAGTGTAGAACACATTACTCAAAAGTGAAATATTGGAATTAATTTATTGCCAAGTGATAAAGTAACTCACATTATAGAATGTACTGGAACTGTTACACCTTGAGGATAATAGTAATACCTCTAAACTATTGCCTCAAAAGTTGACGGGTGTTTTTGTGGTTTTTTTGTTTTCCAAAGGTAGCTTAAGTCACTCCATCTGCATCGATGCAGTGTCATACACATCAGCTGTGAAAGAACAGGCCATACACAGACCCAGGCAGAGCTTTAAAGACAATTTAAAGACTAAGCAAGTCTTCAAGACTTTCCACAAACAGCCTGGAGACTAGTATGCTGAGCCCTTGCACTTAATCCTTTCTGCTTCTTGATAGAGATGGATGACAGACCATTTTCCTTGCCTCTTCCCTACTCAACAGCTAACATCAATAGTCATGTTACTTTTGCCTTCTTATAATGCTACTCTTCACATTTCCTGAACAGCTAGATCATTGTAGAGGAGATTCATGTCATTGATCTGTCTGCAGTGCTCTGCCAAAGCCAGGTCGCTATATGGGTAACAGCACTCAGTAAGGCTCTCCATTCTCTCACATGACAGATTACATGAGTGGGTTAGCTTGCTGGCTGAATATCCAATTTGCAGAAATGCCATAGAGTGACCTCCAAAAATCATTTGGACTTGTGTGACTTAATCAGGATTTGAATTCAGGCCTCCAGAGGCAAAAGGCACAGAGCTTTAAGTGAGATGCCTTGTTCCCACGTAAGTGTGTAGAGCTTTTTTTCCTTTTAAAAAGAAAAGATTGATCTTTGAAAAAGTCATGCAAAAGCCCAAAGGCTGTTTAGCCACAGGGTTGATAGTTGTCTCATTATAGCTACTGCTGCAGCAGTTCCATCTCTTATTGCTGCTCCTTTATTTAAAAATCTTTTAATCTTTTAAAGGCTTTGGAAATTGACTCCAAAAGAATAAAGTACTGATTTCAAGCATGAAAATATCCCTTAGGATAGTGGGTTTCCAAATCTAAAGATTTTATTTCATCTTAGAATTCTGGGCTATCCCTTCCTGTCTCTATTTATTTTTTGTTTACATTTGCATGGCTGATTATCCAGAAAGGACTTTCTACATGTTTTACTGTATCACTGTTTTATAACTGCTGCTATTTATCTCAGTGCAGACTGATAGTACATTCTACCACAACTATATCAGAACAGTACTGATTGCTGCATGCAAGCACATACTGTTCATTGATCTACATAGTCAATTAAGTCCTTAAAAATAAAGATAATGGAAAAAGAGCACTGTAAGCTGTGGATAATCACTACCTTCTTTAACAAGTGAAGGCATGACTGTCAATTCTTTTTTACACTTGATCGGTATATCCCAGTTTTCTTTGTAGCTGGCTGGCAATCTGTGACATTCCTAGAAACCCATTCTACATTTGAGATGATGAATCTAGCTTTCAATTGTGAAGTGACACCCAAAATTCTCAAATAAAATGCATACTATCTAGAATTCACAGCACACAACTAATAGGCATGCTAGCAACTCACAAATATTGTATGAGTGCTATAGGTTCATGGGAGAAACTATCATCAAAGAGCCTGAATGAGGTAGAGCTGCATTATTGGCAGACAAGACTGTCCCTTTGCTTTTTCTTGTGAGTCTTATCAGCAACACCAAGCAGGCAAGATCAGCATGATGTTCAGGACTGATTTGTTATAGATATACTTTAAAAATCCACAGTGTGGATATCCTGTTGCAAATATTCCTCTGATTGAGTCCTAAATCCTTCATTTTCTACTTCTGGTCACTTTGTATCTTTAGGGAGATGTGCCCAACATTGTTTTTAGGCCTCAAATTCAGGTGCATTTCAGAGAATTAGAATTGGAATAAGAGCATTTTAGAGGAAGTCATGGGTGCAGCTAAACTATATGCTTATGATGGTATGACCACTCATCATACTGAGCCCTTAAGTCCTGCTCAGGCAGAAATCCCACTGAAATCACTGATGGATCAATTCTCTTCACAGGCAGTAAATTGTTATTATTCACAATAACATTGGTGAGGATTTAGTTGTACTGCCCTTTGTCTTGAAAACAAGATGTTGAAACAAATGAAACACAAAATAAACATTAGTTTATTTGGTCAGTTCTAAAGCCACCACTTGAATTCTGACCATGAGCATATTCTCCTTTCTTTTTCTTTCCCAGAGTCTAGATGGTGAACCACAGTCTGTTATTTGTCAATTTGTCTAATGCACATGGGTCCAAACTTAACTCTGAAGATTATTGTTTCAGAAGGCAATAATCATCAGTTCTTGAAAAATGAGCAGTAAGGTCCAAGCTGTGCACCCACAGAGGCACTCAACATCCTAAGTCATACGTAAGTGTCCCAGTAGCTTAGCTTTTAATTTTATAGCTCTAGAATAAAAGATTAAAGACAAGACAGGTCTCTGTGTTGATTAGATAGCAGCAATTAGAAAACAGTGTAAGGAAGAATAAAAGAAGAAAGAATAGACAAACGGCAAAGAAAGACAGGGCTATTAAAGAGGTCCTTCACATGCAGGAGCACTGGGCAGAGGGTCTCCATTAACACCTCCCCATAACCAACCCAAAGAAGCTTATTTTTAATGGAGAGTTTCTTTCCATACAGAGGGAGAGTACAGAGAGGTCCAAAGTTCAGGTCTGAAGGGCTCATGAAAATTTAATTTCACATAATAAGTGCCTATTTTATATTGGACAAATGTTCAGCAGCAAGTTTTTTCTGGCAGGTGGCAACCAGCAACTCACTGCTGTTACTCACTTTCCAGGCTCCAGTACAGGCAACCATGACAGTTGCACGTGTAGTTGTTCATGAAAAAAAGGATAACAGATTTAAGTCAGCGTTTATGCAAATCAGGCATGGACACTGCTTTTTTAGTGCATTAATGCTGTGTCCCTTCAGTGCTCTGAACTATGGTCCCTCTCCCCTTACCCACCACTGTTATAGCAGATGGAGATGAAATAAACTGCAATCACAGAGATGGATTGCTCATACTTGCGTGATTACTCTTTGTAAATTTTTCACGTCCATGTAAAATCCTGCCAAAAAGATGATTAAAAACCCTCAACCCCACAACAATAAAAGCCCAGCATTTTCTTGGAGGGTTGGGGGTGGATGAGGAAAAAACACCATGGAAACACGTAGACAGATATATTCTTAGAATCAGATCATTCTCTTGTGTGGAAAGCCTTACTAATTCAAGCCTAAGTGCTGCAAGAATAAAGGATTAGAAGCAAAACACAGCTGGTGAAAATTGGGGGTTGCAGCTCTGCGATTAATGTCTTCCACTTTGTGGCAATACCTCTGTATTCCTCACATCGTGTTCCTCATTGGCTTTAACAGGCTGTGGGAGGGATGAGAAAAGCTTAAAAGATATGTCAAAGCCATCAGCAAATTAAATTCTATCTGTTGTCCAGTTGTTTCTGGTAACTGTAAGGTTGACTGTAAACTCCAGTCTCAAGCTCATTTAGCGACTCTTGGAAGTATGATCTCACAGATTCAGAGCTGGAAGGATCTTCCAGGACAGTCTGTTTAACCTACTGCATCTGTATGTGCTACTCTATGTTCTCCTTGGGGATGTGGTGCTGTTGAATGTTTTCACTGATTCAAAGTAACTACATTGTGGTAGCTCTACTGCACCATTCTAGACTATAGAATGTTCTCTTGTCTAGGGGCTGGGCAAGCCTACTGGTTTGAGGGAGTCAACTTATTATGTGCCAATTCAGGCATCTCTTCCAGGGACAAGTTAGTGCCCTGGATCTCATCCAGACCTGGCTTTAGTCCATCTATAATAATTCCACACTATTTTATAGTTAGAGCCTTGAGGTAAACTGTCCCTGGAGGCATTGCATGTTATTTTCAAACTCTCAACTAAGTATTCTGAAATGTTGTCCAAATGACATGGGATAGAGCCAACACTCCAAAAACAATGGCAGGCTCAAGGCTGCTCATTAGTAACAGTCATCACGCACATCAAGTAGAATTACTTGATCCTAGAATTCAAGCTGCAGTGGCCAAGCTGTACATGGAACATCTCAGGACCAAGTTCTCCACTACCCAGCAGTGTGAATAGCTAAATGCATCAACATAAGGTTGTGTTTTCCACTTGTTCTGCACTGTTTTCATTTATATATACAAATTTATATATTATATTAGGTGCAAGGGAGTGGATGACCAGGCATGTAAATCTGAGGCTGCAGTGGGTAGTTTTGCATGCAGTGTTGCAGAGCTCCAGATGTAGAAGGCACACTTCACACAAAGATGAAAGACTTTCTAGAGACAGGGCATTGTCCAAATGTATTTAACTCAGAAGTGAAGCTTCCCCTGAAGGACAGTAACAAACTGATTAAAAATAATTAAAAGAAGCTCCATTAGGGAAGGTTGAAAGAACTGAATCTGCTCAGATTAGGAAAAGATTGAGGGAAGACAACAAATGCCTACAAATACTTACACAGGATGTTACAAACTACTCAGGGATTAATTTTCCTCCTTAGTCAACAAGACAATAAGAAATAACGGACTGCAGCAGAGAGTGATTACAAAATACCAAATGACTCAATCGGTAACCTTTGGATCTGCATCTGCTGCTGAAAGTTTCCATGACTGAGGGGATCTTCAAAAATGGGCCTTGGTGACTGAACAAGGCAGTGAGCTGCTAATGCAGGGTGATCATATACTGAGGAGAGTTTTGAGAATAATAAGCTCAGTCCTTCGACAATGAAAAATTCTGATGTGACATAAGAGGTTCTTGTCTCCCCGAATAATTTTATGAACTGACTGTATATGAGACAAAGCCACCTGGTAGTTATATTGAGACAAAATAAAACCTTATAAGACTGAGACAATATAGGAGATGTACTCCTATAAATATTTAACGCTCTCTTCAACAAAGGTCAGTTTTTCAGCAAAGAATCAACAAGATTGTTTTGCACGGATTATCATCCTGTCCAATATAGTTATTTCACATTAATAATCTGGCTCCTTGTGAGTAATTATCTTATCTTACCTGCCACTTCAGTAGTTTCATACAGTTTCCCCTGACATTTTTCTTTCAAATTTCAAAAGAAGTGAATCTACTCACAAGTACTATCTGTTGAATAAGAGCAGATTGGAAAGCGTATTAATCTTATTGATGTCAAGTCCTTCTAGGGAATAGAAGTTTATGGCTTTACTGCCTCTGATTTTCTTTTTGTGAGGATGTGGATCACAGGCTGGGAAATAAGTCTCCATGGGAAAGGAGTTAGGCTTCACTACAGAGGTGGAAAGCTGGAGGAAACATGAGGGGAAGCATGAAGAAGGAAGCAGAAAATTGAAGATAAAACTTGAAGAGCTACTAAGTGGATTAGGAGCCCAGGGCTTGTGGAAGATCACACAGCTTTCTAACTTTTAAACATGCAGATTTAACTTTGCAAAGTGTGGAACAAGACAGACATAGTTTTCATGAAATTGCTAGTAATTTTTCATGGCAACGTGCTGAGATGTGCTAATCTCTTTCCATTCCCATTGTGAGGAATACAGAGATCTAGCTATCTTTCCAGCAATGTTTTCCAGAAAATAGGAAGACATAATTGAAAAGGACTTGTAGAAAAGTTCAAACCAGGGGAATTGCTCCACTGTCTAAATATTTCCATCCAAGTAATTCAGTCCAGAGCTTTATCTGTTGTTCTGCTGAGTTTTAGGTCAGGCTCTTCTTTTCGGGTTTAAGGAGGGAGCAAAGAAAACTCCGCATACATGTCCTTGGAAGACTATTACAACAGATGTCAAGGTGCCGATTAGGCATTTTTAAGTCCCGATGTTGTACATATGAATGATGTCAATGTCATGATCAAGATTTTACAAAAGAAAAGGTGAAATATCGACCTTTTGAATTGGAATTTTGTCATTGACCCCAGCAGGACTCCAGATTCAAACCTGGGTGTCTACCCTGAAATGTAAAAGAACTAAGAATCTAACACTCTGCTTCAACTTTGCATGCTGAACACTTTTATTATTAACCTGTTAGCTTCCATCATTAAGTTTAAGGAATGGCCTCTGAAAACCATCAGCGGAAATTTTCAGTTGCAAAATTGTCTGATTTACAGACATTTTCTTATAACATTCTTTAATCTGTAATTTCAGTGTAAAATGAGCAATCAACTCTCTAACTCTGGTTGTAGTCAGAGAGAGAAGATCTTTAAGTCTGGATTTATAATTTAATTAACTGCAGATTTATTTCCTAATAAAGCTTATTTTCATTTCCATGACCTCACTGTGGATCCAGGAGATCTTTCGAAGCATTATCTATCTGGGAAAAGAATAACCTTCTATCTCTGTACTCCTGTGAAGATGCAGGCCCCAAACTGTTGTCTATCACAAGTCTACTCTTCCTTGGCTGAAAAGGTAAAGAGCAAGGAGTTGAGTTATACATGAGTCAGATTTTAATAAAGAAACAGTGGCTTACACCTGGATTAAAAATATATTTACATCCTACCCAACTTATTAAAATTCTTCCTTTGCTCTCAGAAATTGAAATGTTGCAAAAACAGCAAACATTGATCAGAGATGACTTCTAACCACTTTTTCAGTATAACACAAAGAGGCAAAAAGTCATATGAGACAACAGTACTCTTAGGGTTGTTTACAACATCTTAACTGAGTATATCTGACAATTCAATTGTTCAGGTATTTATTTAAACTTTGTATTTCATGGCTTTTAAACATAGCTGATATGTTTTTTTCTTTACAAACCAAATTTCCTCCCCTTCAATTACCAAATTTTTTGTTCAGTGATAACTCTTATCTTTTGTAGTCTTGTCTAGGAATAACTGGGAAATGATGACAATAAATTCTTACTTTGTTTTCAAAACAAGTATTCTATCAACACCATAATCTAAAAGGCTCACTATACAGATGCCCCTAAGAAACAATGAGCATTAACCAGTATTAATTTCAGGACTCGGTTCATCATACCGTCTCCAAAGAAAACTCAGGAAATCGGTGAAAAAAAAAAAGACAGAATACCAAACAAAAGCCAACAGGTGAAATCCAGGTTGTTATGAAAAATCCAGACCATTTGCAGCAGTCGTGGCAGAAAATCCTTTAGCAGTGAGTACATTCTTTTGGCTCATGTTATTTGATAACTGAGTTTTGAATTATTTGCATCCAGTCATGCAAATGATGCTTGGACTGAAAAGCGTGGGGATCGGCAGGGTCTTTCATCACGCAAGCCCTTGGGGAAAATGATTGTAGATAGGTTTTACAATACTACAATCTATTTTCATGTTTATTTCTTCTAGTTTTTACTCTCTCCTATTTCCTCTGAACTAATTCTAAATCCTCTCAGTTACACAGACTGAAGGAATGTGAGCTAAATGTGTTAAAAAAGACAAGTGTGTTTATAGACAGTCATAGTGGAGTAGTTTTGCCCAGTTTCCTTTCTGAGCTCTGTTCATTATTTTATGGATCTATACCCTACTTTCAAGTAAAGGCAATTTCTGTGCTCTGAGAACCAAACTGCCCTTGTAGTTTGATCTCTGCCCGTTATCTCAGGCACTAGAAGGAAGCTAGAGTCACCAGTCTAGTCTAAATTTACAAGGATACAGAGACAACTGCTAGCTGCTCCACATAGAGACTATCTATTACAGATAAGCTAAATTTTCCAAGTGAAATCTTGTAAATTCTAACCCACTGGTGGTAGAAGACAGCTTCAGGCTCATGTAAGAGAGAAGCTGGTGATGATTAACAGTGAAAGCTGCCTCAGTCCAGATTAGTCTTTTGTGTGCTTTGGTTCTTGAATTAAATTCCAACATGCACTATAGTGCATCCTACCATCTTGGAGAATCAGGTGTCATAATATGCCAGTCTTCAAAGTTAGTCAGAGTCCAACTTAGCCTTATGCAGATGGGACTAAGCTGTGTGTGAATTAAATTCCTGAACTGTATCATATTGCTACAAAAGTTGATGTCAAGAGCTGAATCCAGAAACATGTTTATATCTGGGTTGTAGCTGAAGGCTAAATCTGATTCCAATGCCTATAGTATAACTGTATTGCCACTGAATTTCCCAGCACACTAGGGATTACAGGGTGGAAACTAAAGGTGTTGAAACTTCCAGAATTAAGATAAAGGATGAGACATGACTGCATTTAGATTAAAGATATTGCTATATCAAGATATTGCAACCATGGTCAATAGCAACATCAGAAATAGGAGAATTTATTCTAATACTATTATGATCAAAGTCAGAACCAGTTGTAGTTCTGGCATGAAAAGAGATTCTTATAAAACCCATGAGCTGACAGGCGTAGTGCCTTTGTAACATTGATGTCGTCGATAGAGCACACAGTTATATGTCACAAATGTATGTCATAGTAATCTAGAGATGTGTGAGATATTTCACTCATGCAGAAAGTGTCTTTACACAACATTCTATTCAACAAAGGTACACTGCAAATCTTCAAACCAATAAGCCAGGTGCCAGCTTTGAAAATATCAACACAAAGTCAACATTTACATATGAATTAACTGCGCCAGATAAACGCTCACATTTTACCCACTAATATTCTGAGTTAATCAAAGCTCTGTGTTAGTGACAGTGCCTTCACTATATAGAACAAGCAAGAGAGCAAAAGCCCTGAAGCTTTGACACAGCCTTATCACTCGAGCAGGCTTCAGCTTATCATTTTCTGATACATACCCAGTACAGCACATCTGTCCAGCCCTCCATCGTGATGCACTGAAACACTGTCAGCATGGCAAAAGCAAAATTGTCAAAGTTTGTGATGCCATGTTTAGGTCCCTCCCAGCCTGCCTTGCACTCGGTGCCATTCTGACACTGACGCCCGTGCGCAGACTGTGGGGCGCAGGGAGACGGGTCATCTTCTGCAGGCGTATCTTAAAGGAGAGGAGAGAGAAAATGGAGATGAAGAGAACAAATCGCTGCTTGACATATCGATATGCAAGTGAAGGATATCTGATTTTAACAAATACACTTTGCAATTAGTTTCAGAGATTTCTGTAGGAATACACAAACTGTATTAATTTTAATGGTCAGAGGAATCTTTTCTTGTGCTTCACTTTCTTTTCATAAAGATAATGGCCAAGCTGTCAAGTTTTACAGACAAAAATGAAATGCATTTCAACATGAGAGAGAACATTAGATCAAGTCTAGTACATTTCTTTAGGCTGCACGCTACAACCAGTGTTTTCATACCATGGTCACCTGGCACCTGGGTTAATCTTGGAAGGGAACTTGTAGTGGTTTTGGCCTGGCCCAGGTTTTTCAGTAGCAGGGGCGCTAAAGGAGTAGCTTCTTTAAACAAAAAGATTTGCCAGAAGCTTCCCCTGTAGCTGACAGGTTTAGGGCCAGTCAAATCTAAGCTGGACCCTGCACCTGACCCAGGCCTGGCCAATTAGTGATGGAGGTAATGCCTCTGTGAATAACATATTTGAGAAGAAGTTGTTGCGCAGTGGCAGAACTGCAGCAGCAACACGGAGAGAGAGAGTGAAAACATCTCCGCAGACACCAAGGTCAGTGAAGAAGGAGGGGGAGGAGGGTGCTTAGGCACTGAGAAGAAGGCTCCCCTGTGATATGTGG
>WBNH01010476.1:120925-202494 GCA_013401255.1 Urocolius indicus | reverse complement strand
ATCCCCTGCGCTGCTGGGGGGGGAAGGAAAAGGAGTCCCGGGAAGTGGAGGGGTGGGGGGAGGTGTTTTAAGATGGTTTTATTTCTCATCTCCCTGCTTTTATTGTTTCTTTAATAAATCAAAGCTTTTTCTCCCTAAGTTGAGTCTGTTTTGCCCATGACGTTAATTACTGAGTGATCTCTCCATCCTTAACTCACAAGCAGTTTGTTATATTCCTCTCTCTCTCTCCTGTCCAGCTTAGGAGGGGGAGTGATATTATGACTGGGTGGATATTGGCCTAAACCACCACAGAACTGCAGCACTGAGTGGCACTCTGCCGAAGGAGGCTGAACCCCTGCAGCAGACAGGCTTCAGTGCACTGGAGATAGGTTTATACAGTGCTGGGCTATGTCTAAATTACAGCAGAGAGTCTTTGGAACTCAGTTCTTCTGGAGTTTAGAAGCCGTGTGGCATTTATTCAATAGCTCAGTGGCACTCAGAAGTTCTATATGACTCTACTGCTTGATTACAGACCCCTTATTCTCTACAGGTGTTTCCAGATTGCTGAGAACCCATACAACAAGACCACCTAAATGCTTTGGTATAAAAAAATGCTACAGAAAACATTTTTATAAGCACAAAATCTCCTGCAATAGGATTTAAAAAAATATACCGGTTTTAGAGCTTTGTGCTACATTTATAACAAGTGCAGGTATATGTGTGTGGGAGCAGGTAATTACGTTTGTTTCTCATGTTATATGGCAAAAATGTAGTTTTCCATTGGTTAAGATGAAATTCTGATCTTTGAAGCATGCAAGAAACAGAAATATTAGAATTAGATGCTGTAACATAAATATTTCCAGACACTATGGAGAAAGATATATACCCTTTAAAGATGTACACCAGACTGACAATTTCATTATAGTTCTAGCATTATTTCCTGAAAATGAAATCTACTGATGCTATAAAAGCAGAAAACACAGAACTTCTAAAACAATTTCCTGCTGTACAATGTTTTCTTGATTACAAGCTGAACTGGTCTCTAGACCTTGGCACCCATCACCACATGGGAAATCATTGCTGTGGAAGTTCAATAAATCAAACGAAAAAGAGCAGATGTTTAGATGAACGACAATATGATTGAATTATTTCAAATTTTGAATATTTCTTTCTGTAAATATTTTGAAAGATCTTTCCTGATGGATTTGGGGCAAAAGTTTGTTATTATTAATATAATTTTGCTTTCGTATTAGCTGCATTTCTAACCAAGGCCACAGTCTGTGATTAAAAACCAAAAAAGGGTGCTGGGCTTTAATTACTTATTCCTTGACATCGATACTGGTTTAAAATGAAGATGTATTTGTGTACAAGATTAATAATAAAATATAAGAGTTTCTCAATTCCATGATGCCATCTCATTTGTAGCTCAGTCTGCTAGTGGAGAAATCGTCACTACTTGATTATTTGTTTAAGCCTCTGGGAGATTTGTTAAAGAGTCTAGGCTGGGTTGTAGCACCAAAGGTCGACATTAAAAGGTCCACTACTTTGTTCATCAGGAATTGGCAGTTTTGCATGTAGCCTTTACAGACAGGCCAACAAGTGAGTGCGCAAGATGAGCAAGCTAAACTCTCACCACCAGAAACAGCCTCTCTACATCAAAAGTGATTCGTATCCAAGAAGCAAAAGAGAGGAAACGTGACCGTGAAACTCCACACAGTACACAGCAGGGAGCAACAGCCACCTGTCTCTTGTGCCAACACAAATGCTCCATCATGAATAGGGAAAAACTCTTTCAGAAAATTGGTGTATAACACAATGTTCCCCTTACCTATCAGTCCCCCTTGCACATGGTAGCAGGTCTTATGCATCTTCCCCATGAATAGCTCCAGTCCAATGATAGCATAGATAATAATGACAAACAGCACCAGCAGAGCAATATGCAACAAAGGGACCATGGCCTTGATAATTGAATTTAAAACCACCTGGAGACCTGCAGAGAGAACAGAAGGAAGCACTTATCAGCAAAATAAAAAAGTTTAGAGAGGCTATAGATTGCACAATAATAGGTCATTTTTATATCATTCCCTATTGTCTGAACTCATTATCTTGATGATGTAAAGATGTACATTTACTGATCACCTCCCTCCAGAAAATCCCCAGCATTTAATGAATTTACCATTGCAGTCTGGATCACAGACTAAAGTAAAACAAAAATAACACAACCCTGGGTAGGGAATATGTTAGCTATTTTGCCTCTTCTTGGAAACCAGACCTAAGGTGTTCTCCAGACAATACTGAGGAGAGTTAAAGCATGGGAAAAACAGTAAACAACCAGAACTGAAATATGACAAGAACAGTGAGACATGGAAGAGGGCGGACGCTGAGGTACTGCAGACCTGTACCGCAAAGCATGTAGGGGTGCAGATGAAACCGAAGTCATGCTACTAGGCTGATTCTGAGTTCTTCCAGAGGTCAAGTCAGTCTCAGGTAGAGCCTGAACTGCTAAAGGACCACCAAACCCACTGAGAGCCTCTTAGGATCTCCTTGTGCTCCAGATCCACCTCAGCTTACTTCCGTCTGAACAGAGAGTCAGAACCAGTAGTGCTGTTTTTTTCCCCAAGATTTAAGCATCTCTCTACAACAGAGGTTGTCCAGGTCCCTAGAAGGAGGTATTAACAAAATACTACCTGGTTCTTGTTAAGGCATAAGACTAGTATAAGTCCTAATCATGAGTGAACCCAACATTTCCAGACTGACCCAGGTAAGGTGACTTGTAGCACAGTTTGCTAAAGTGTTAACCAATTGTACCCTCAGATGCAGTTGGCTGAAGCTGCAGATTCATGGGCCTCTCACTGTCTCCTTCTCCTCATTTGTAAAACCAGAACAAAAAAGCCAGTCTCAAAAGACTTTAGCATGAATTTGCATTTACAAAGATCTCAAAGTTGTTATCACTGGTGGTAATTGATGAGAACCACTGTTACTGACAAATTATTAGCAATGTAAGAATTGAGAGGCCTCTAGAACCCTACAGTCTACAAATAGCTAGATAGGAACAATTATGAGCTCATGATTTTACAATGACTGAGAGCCAGAAACCATTAATGTCTACAACAAATGCTGTCATCTCCTCAAAGAAGTTGATATTAGCTGTGATTTCTGAAAAATGTGATCCATGAGTTGTAAATGTCTGTCATACATCTGCCAAGAGAGTTTGTGATAACTATTAACTTTGAAATATACCATCTAAGATCTTAGATCTTAATTTTATTACTTTTTAAAAATGGATTTAAATACTTTCTAGTAAGGACGACACATCTCTTGACAAGCACTTTCACTTGTAGGCAATCCACTTGTCAGTTCACAGCTAAGTCTGAGACTTTGCATTTGCTCCCCAGCCATGATGAAACACTGCAGAAGCAATAAAAGGTGGCATCAGCTGCCAGACCAACAAAATCTTTCACTGTCTGTCAGTAATCTAAAGCTGACTACTAGCATTTCTCTAAGTCAGAACATTTTTTTCAGGTGTCTGCAGATAGTTCAGTTATCTGTTAATGGTTCATGCTCCTATTTAAAGGATATATAACCTATAGAACAGGATATATAGACTGGCTCAGTTACCTCTGTGTGCTCACTCTGGGTAAGCAAAGTCTCTGTGGAAAAAAAATACTGCTATGATTACATGAGGCAGTCAAACTTTTCCCCCTAGATACTCACCTCATTCAGTCTACTAATTCTGAATGTATACAGAAAAGGAATTGCAGTCCATATCAACATCACTCAACAGCAGTTGAGAATATAATGTTCCCCAGAACATTAAAATAATGTCTCATCTTCTCCCAAACAATGTGCAAGACAAGAAAGTTAGAAGAATATGATGGCTATTAACCTGAAGAAAAAAATCCATAAACTTTGCACAATAAAATATTTGTAGCTTCAAATAAATCTATATAGAAGAAAACGAAGGCCTCCACTTTTAGGGATTTTAGGAGTCTTCTTAAACCAAAATGAAGCCCAGAGTACAAGGTTAAGAGTTGTAATACTAAGTTTTATGTAAATTACTCTTAATTGATTTAATATTCATCATAAGATGTAACCAGTGCTCTTGAGAGGATACTAAGGAAAAATATAACGAAGGACAAAATACTTTTTCATTTTAAATGTATCTTCATTATCACCCATGTCATGAAAATACTTCAGCATACTACAGATGTTGAGAGAAGATAATATCTGCTCAAAACAATGCCCTTTGTACTAACAAATCAGTGCTTGTGAAATTGAAGGCTTGCACCATAAACATAAAATGTGTTTAGACAGCCAAGGGGAACATGAACCACCAGATTTACAGGAGCTTCCCCTAGCTTAATTAGAGAAAAATTTCTTAACGATAATAAATCAACTTTGAAGAAAAGAAGAGCTACTGAACACTGTTAGCATTAATCGATGTGTGTGCTGTGCAGGACTCCATTAGGGCAGTCTGTTTTTAAATTCAGATAGTTTTATTAATTAGCAAGCTTACATACGTCACCATAAAGTTTTCAGATAGTTTCTAAAAGTTGAAAGCTGCTAACCATGTAGCAACTTGTCATGGTTTAGCAAGGAACTGCTTTTGCTTGGTAACGGGGAGGGGATTGAAGTACAGATCCTGTAAAGAGTTCTCAGACTTTCCCCCGGCTCTTGGGTTCAGGCCCACCTCCATCCCGGCTGGGCCAATCTGGTGCCTTTGCGATCACTATTAAAGGATGGGACTTTGAAGTGCTTGGCAGGAGGTGTAAGGGTGGTACAAGATGGAGGTGACAATGCGGACCCCACAATCAGAGAAGGAGGAATGAAGGAGGAGCATCAGACCAGAGACCCCTCTGCAAGTCATGGTGAGAACACAGGCTGTACCCTGTGCAATGGCAAGACTGAGAGTCACCAGCAGATTCGGGTGAGTGCGCCTGGACGGGCGAGAGACTGTGTGAGGAGGTGGCCATGGCTCAGGCTGTGCTGGAGAGCCTGCGGGCCACAGAGACCCACACAAGAGGCAGAGAAGAGCTGCAGCCTTTGGGATTAATGCACATCGGAGCAGCCCATGCAGAGCTGCTGGGTGTGTGAGGGACCCCTCAGAGGTGCAGGGAGGACTGTTGTAGAGCCTGCCTGCCCTGAGGAGAGACAAACACCAGAAACCTTTGAGAACAGACTGACTGAAAGCCCCATTCCCCGCCCCACCGAGCTGTTCAGCGGAGAAGGAGAAAAAGACACCAAGATCAAGGTTCTGAGTCCCGGAAGAGGGGGGAGTGGGGAGAATGTGGTCTTAAAGGGCTGGTCGTACTCTTCACCACTGTACTACTCTATTGGGTTTTTTTTTGTTCGTTACGTTTCTGGGCTTTATGGTTATGTTTTAGTTGGTGGTGGGTTAAATTATTTTCTGTTTTCTTCCCCAAGATGTAGCCTGGTCTGTTTTGTCCTGGACCATAAGTGGCAGTTAAGCCCCCACTGCCCTTTAGGAATTCTCAGGTCTTTGGTACTCAAGTCTAGTCATGGTCTTTTGTCCCTTGACGAGCCTAAACCACAACACAACTTTAGAAACATATAGAAGATGTAGTGAATGCTACTTGTAGAAGGGCAAAGGATATCCACACATCACCATGCTCCCCCCATTGTTGTCAGTCTTAATATTACAATATAGCTTCTGCCAGTAAGTTACCTTATTCTCTGTTCAGGCAGTCACTTATAGTACGAATAGCTGTTGCAAGAAATGATATGAGGGACCAGGCTTGGACAGCCTGAAAAGTCAGTGTAGTAGCAAGGGAGGAGACTTGCAATAACAGATGCAGAAGAATTAAAGAGCTACTGGAGAGCCATGGGAAGGTGTTACAAACAGAGGCACTTTTTAATAAACAACAACTATGTTTCAAAACACATAAAATCTGTGTTCTGAAACCTGAGGTGCAGATCAATGTCTGTGGATGATCAGATGCATTTCTGATGAGAGGAAATCAAGGTGAATCCTCTTACATGCAGTCACAAAGTTTTTTCTAACCAGTGGTGAGAATTTTATGGACTTTTACATGATCTTTCCCTGTGCAGAGGAAGACAGACAGTTGACATTACAAAAAAAAATTTGACTTCACTGTCCCAGCTCATGCATGTTCTTAATCTTTGCAATCTGTAACACATTGATATCACCCCAAAGGGGTGGTCATAGTACAAGGACAATACAATCCCTCTTGCCTTGTACCCTCTGTAACACACCACCGTGCGTCTTTGGCATTTTGTCCCTTGTGGAGGGTAAGGCTTGCACTCCTAGCAGTGACCTGAGCAGCTTATAATCATAATTGTATCAGAATGCCTGGTGACCTGATCAGACTGCAGAGAAGGATTTCAAGTAGATTATGCCAGTAACTGCTGACCCACAGCAGACCGAAGAGCTGTGTTTTTACACTGCTTTACAGAAGCTGGCAATGCCATTGTCGGCCAGCCATAAACAGAGAGTCCCAATCTATATCCTGGCAAGCAAAAATAAAAAAAAAATGGGTTTCAAATATTTGGCATTCTAAAGGTACTTATTCATTTGTGGAAGCTTTCTCCATGTGCTAGACAGTTTCCAGATATCTGTGAAAGCACAGCATTTGCCTTGAGGAGCTCACTCCATGCTGGACAAGGAGAAAACTGAACAGAGTTTAGGGAAAGTGCCACAAAAGGGACTGTTTGCAGTTTTTCAGCCCATGTTTTTCTTCTGTTAATAATTGAAGATCTTAAACAGCTCTTAATATTTATTTTAAAAGTACTTCAGTTTACCTTTGAATAAACCCCTCTCGGCTGCATTCTGTTGGCTGACACTGACTCCATAAATGTTTCAGTAAGCAAAACACATTAATGCCATTCCCTAGGCTCACAGAATTTAGCATTTATTTACACTGATAAAAGGTTTTAAATATTTATTACATGGGAACAGCATTGGTTTTTATACCAGGTCAAGCCCTTTTCAGCCTCCAGAGAACTGCAATCGACCCAAAGGTTTAGGTCACAACTGGGAAGCTAAGGGAATGGTGAAGAAAGAAGAAAAAGTGCTTATACCAAGCAACACTGATCTTTCTTAAAGCTATGGGAAAAACGTTCTCAGAGATGCTGCAGGTATTTTAGAACTATTATATGAAGCTGTATTTTTCTCTCAGGAAGACAATAATGAGAGGGCCTGGTTGCTGTCTCATCAATTCAGGCAGTTATTGAAGAAGCTGCTTATCTCTAAGCATGTGTCTCCACCTAAAGCAATGTGATTACCTACATAGCCCATTGTGTACTTACAAGCTCTTTTGGATTTCAACCAATGTTCAGCAAGATGGTACAAAAAAAAAGAGAGTGGCAGACCCAGCTGCTAAAATGCACTTGGCATTGTCACACTGTGGAACATATCCAAAGAAATTGGTTGGTCTCAGAAAAAGCATTTGGACCTTTACAAGCACAGATCTCGCTCAGATTTTCACGTGCCTTTATTTTGGATCAAACTTAGTTTGATGGACAGGGTGGTTTCCTGTTCTCTTCATATTAAAATTCCAGCTCTTTAGGGAAAGCATATCCTGAGATTACTCCTTCATTGGTTTTGCAGGGCTATATTTTATCTACACCATGGTGTTGCCTAAATCAGGAATACGAGCAGGCAGAGTCTCATACAAATGACCTTCTGAGAATGAGCAGGAATAAAAAGAAAAGAAGAGGACTTCCAACTCCATCCATCTCTCCTCTGCCTCCTGATACACACATAAACACACAGAGATTTCCATACTTAAGCCAGTGCCAAGGGTGTGGGAGGTAATTATTTTTCTGCTAATACAGTTGGAAGAAAACTACTACTTTCTGCTAGCAAAGAGGAAGCAGGGGAGGATTTGTGACTCAACACAGGGCCTGAGTCAGATTGCTTCTGGGAACCACTCTAAGTGGTAGAGTTTGTGCATCATCCCCAGATACAAACTAGGGCTACCCATAAATCACAGCTATTTCTGAGACTGCCACTACAGCTATCTCTATTTCCAAAGCACAAGCAATATAATCAGTAATATTCCCCAAAGTGGACATTTCTCATTTAATAAACATGGGCATTGCCTAAGAAAATTGAAAAATATTAAATATTCATAAAAATGAAAGGTTTTATACCAATTTTAAAGGAAGCCTGGATAACGACAGATACTTTTTATCACAAAATGTTCCACAGCCATAGCAAGATATCTTAGATAAGTCCTTCTGCAATGATTTGTGAGTGAAAACATCCAGGACTTTCTTCATTAGTAGTGCAAAAGGAACTCCTGTGGTGCAGTTCAGTTAAGGACAGCTGTAAAGTTACAATTCAGGAAGGTAGCCCCTTATTGTCTTGCTGGAGTCTCAAAATATTAGCAGCAGATTGCTAGATAAAGCAAATTCTGTGGGTGTAGTGCAGCATTCTTAGGGCTGAAGATGTCATTTCTATTTCAAGAATAATAGAGGAAGCCTTGGAATAGGAAGGAAAGACACGACATAGTACAGAAAACTAGCTGAAGGGAAAAGAAAAGAAAAAAAAACGCAGGAAATATGCTTTTTGAGATGAGCAGTAACTTTTAGAGTAGGTAATGGCACTTATACATATACAAAGATACAATTCAAAACCAAGTGCCACATGAATAGAGAAAAAGAAAGTTTTGGCATCTGCTCCTAATATTCTCATTCCTCTGTTTTCAAACCATGTTTTCATTGACTTTTCAAACTGAAATACACACACACACACACACACACAAAAGGAGATCCATGTAAAAAGAAACGTGCATGCAAGCACAATTGTTTTATGTTTGCCAAGTCTTGCAATACCACCCTAGCTTGATCCTTTGAGGCAAAAAAGGAACAGCAGAACAAAAACAAAAGCCACAACAGAACCCAGCTCTTCCTTCTGAATCCTTTTCTCTTGGGAAGCAATTCATCTCCAGTATCCTCTGCTTGTCAGAGTGACCCAATTAAAACAGCAAAACAATACAGCCTGCCCTCAGCATGGTGACCACACAACAGCCCTAGCTTTTGGGTGCTTGAAGAGAATGGTTGGATAAATGTACACATCACCTTAGGCTGTTTGCCTCTGTGATGCCAGAAACCTCAACTAGCATTCATGGAAGTAAACCTCTTCCTTCCTCGAAGGCTTTACTCTTTTTAAAATACATTTTGTTCAAAGTATGTAGGTGTTCGCTTTCTTATAAAGTTGTTTGCTGATCAGAAGACCTTGATGATCTTTCCAGTCCCAAAACACTAGACAGATCTTACAAGCTCCACTTTATTCTCCAGCCATTTGATCTTAGTTCATTTCAGCTGAGGATGAGGTCCAGGCAAGATCTACAGATTTGCAATGCAAGAAAAAAGAGTAATGGTCCTGCCATGCAGCTACCTGGTTGTAGAGAAGGACCATGAAGAGAAAGGTCAGCTAACTGCCTACTGTAAATTCCAAGTTACAGAAGAAAAGATCATTTTAAGCAAAGCCACACATGAAGTTTGGTTAAGTTCACTTTGAGGCTATTTTGAACAAGGACCAGAGTGGGCTGTAAAGTAGTCTTACGCTGAGAGGGAGAATGATGAGGTCAAGTACTCTCTGCCAGACAGAGATCCCTAAAGGTGGGTTGGAAGTAAGGCTGGAAGAGGTCATGCAAGAGTCCTGGCATTTCCTGAGCCAGCAGGGATCTACTGTCACCTTTGCCCAGAAAATAGCTTTGATTTTCTGCTTATAGGAAGATCCTGGATTCTCTGAGAAAACTTGTGCTCATTGTAAAGGTTTTATCTATACTTAATCACTGCAATGGATGACAAATACAAAGAATTTCTATTCACCCTGCTCTCTACACATCTATGCAAAACCAACAACAGTCTGGCCAGAAGATTGCACCAGTTCTCAGTGAAATGATTCATCACACTTCCACCTTTTTTTAAATGTCTTCTGCTCAAGCACAGATGTGACTCGGAACAGTCTTTCTCGTACTGCCTTTTCAGTACAGAAGCAAATTTTGGTCTAGTACTGTGCCGCTGTGTTCAGTCAGAAAGCCTGGATAGGAATGTGTCAACATGTACTGCTTTTAGTCTGGTTAAGTGAGCATAAAAACTGACAAACTGAGAGATAAGTAACCTCTGAACTGAGATAACGATGAAATAACTTTGTTTCAGAATGCCAAAAGCTGTTTGTGCACAGGTTTGAGGAATCACTACACACATTACTGTGTCCTAAGGTTGTAGTTTTTGAAACAAGGAACTATGGACACCTGTAAGTGCTAAAGCATTGCGGTAACAGAAATTGGCTCAAAGCACCTGTGTCTCAACTGTCAGTGTACTAGCATTTAAGTGGGGGGCTAATTAATGACTGTTGGGTTTCAAAAGCCTTTGCAAAGTTGCCAAAATCATGAACAGCATTGTTTTAAACTTTTTGTTCTCATAGCTTTCCTTTTTCTTTTATGAATAATAAACTCTTTTAGTTGTCTGAGCTCCTGCTTCTGAGGCTCCAACTTATCACTTGTGAATAGGCTTAGAAAACATAAAAGCTAGCAAGGTAAAAAATGTTAACAGGAATCCTGAAAATGTAAAAGTGCATCCTGAGATGATAATATTAGTCTTGTAGTGCTTAGAGAAAAATATACTGATGACAAAAATAGATCTTGTGGGTTATACACTCCAAGACTATAATAACTGGCATTCCATGAGCTACACTAAGTTTTACCTTCTCATAAGAGGAAAAAATGAAACAAAATACAAATAAAATCCTAAAACTTTCTCTTTAGATGGTTATCTATGTCACAGTACAGCATTATATATGACAAACAGGCTTCTCACAGCCCTGGAGAAGAAAACTCCACCTCTTAATTTTGCATAGTCCTTAATGGATGTATTTGGGACTAAGCTCTTGAGAGCTGTAATGACATTTTCGAAATTTCTGTCATACAGTATTTCTAGGAGTATTTTGAGAACCTAAAAATAGCAAATTACCTGATCAAGTAACAAAAGAATTTATGTAAAACGTATGATGTGTGATCACTGCTGTTACATACTGGGATTTGTTTTCTCTTTTAAAAATACTAACAATGCTGTTGATGAAAATGCATAGTGCAATGCGAAAATCCTTGAAAAGAAAAGACATGGCCAAATATGAACAGCTTTTCCCCTTAGTTTTAATAGGACAGTTTGGATTTATTTATTTTTTTACATATAATGAGCTGTCAAGAGGGAATCATAAGGTTCTCTGCTGTAAAATGAGCAGTTAAATGAAATTCTTTACAGATACAGAAACCTACAAATATAAATTGGAGTGGGATTTGGCCCCCTCCAAAGTAAAGGTTTTCTGTGAAGTAACAATCTCAATACTTGACTGTGAACAGCAAACACAGGCTAAATCTTGAGTTTTAAATTTTCACAAATATTGTGCGGGCAAGTTTGAGACTCAACCCTAAATTCCTTAACTGTTTCTACTGAGCAACAGAACTGCTAGATTTAACACAGACCTCTGTAAAGCTTGTATGTGGATATATGGTTTGATTTCTGACCAAGACACCAAATTTGATTAAAGGGAACTTTATATTTTGGTAACTTTCAATACATAAAAAAAAATTATAGCACCAACCTATGAGAAAATGTCAATGGCACAAATGTGCTGAACAACAAGAAACAGCAGTTATTGCAGAAAAAATAAAATAAAAAAAATCACTAAACACAACAGACAATGCAAAGCAAGAACAAAATGTCAGCCAAACTGCTAGTTTAATGTGTTAACAGTAATACAAAAGAAAACAACTAACAGATTATACTTGCAAGATTAGAGCATTTGCTATGTTCCAGTTCTCAAACTGGGCATGCACTACTGCCTTCAAAAAAGAGAAGCCTTCTGCAAGAATGGTATTTGCTTGAATGATGAGATACTTGAAGAAAATTTAGAGAGGAAGTTCTATAATCTGGTAATGAAATTGAATTTCTATAGAATTTTCCACTCAAAGAGAAAAAAAGTCAGTATGCTGTATGAAAAAGTTACAAAATAGAACTTTTATAATTAGTTCTATTTCTTTTATTCTATGAGCTACTGTGTCAAAATGCTTCTAGTGTAAAAATACTGAGCAGCTTTAGCACTACTGAAGTTGAAAAAAAAAACTGTTGCAGAAAGTTAGCAGATGTTTTCTGAATTGTGATTGATGTGGCAAGGCAAACCAGGAGATGATAATCTAAAACTGAAAAAAAACCCAAAAAAACCCAAAACAGCTATTCAGACAACTCAGAAGAAACAGTTGCAACAAAGGGCAAACCACATATGGGATAGGTTATTGTTACATGTGTTAAACAGGAATTGGATTTGCTTCTGGGAAAAAGGGAGATTAAGAAAGATGTCTGATCTCCTTCCCTTTTCCTTGGCAGAAAGAAAACTTTGATAAATGTTAAGAGTTTGGGCAGGAGAGATGCTGAAGCATTGATCAAAGGCAAACTACTGCCCACCTAACCTGCTCAGTTATTTATATCATCAGTGAACTTCTTCAGCTTCGGAGATTTTACTAGTTGTTCATACCAGCCAATATTCCTGTGTTCTCAGTTAGCACACTAATATCAAGCAGAAGGCAATGGCTGATTTTGGAGAAGCTAGATTATAGAGAAGAGTGAAGGTTGCCAATAGATCTATGTAGCCACTGACATTTTTACATGTACTTCCTCAGATTTGTCTCCTTTCAGTTGTGTGGTTTGGCTTTTTTCCTCCTACAGTACTTGTACAGGATACAATAATATTTCAGATTCAGACCATCAGTGAAAAACATAATTTATTTGGAGACTACACAGGAGACTTAAAAGGTATTCTCTGGTTAAGAGAACTGACTGGTCTGCTGCTCTGTGCTTTGTTGATATTTTGATAATGCTTTGTGAAAATCACAACAATGACCACAAGCTTCAAAAAATGCTTTCAGAAGGTCAGGATAAATAGAATTAAAACAAATTATTCCAGAAGCAAGGAGTATCCATGTACTACTGCCTTGTGTCCTGAGCAAAACACTCTTCTATGGACTCTCTTGTGTCCTACTTCCAAGATGAATGCTACCCAGTGTGTGTTAGTCACCTCTTACCGATAGGATGAGAAAGCTTTAGGCAGGTTTCAAGGTGCTCAGTCCCAACAATTCAGTAACAAATTAAGATATGTATAATCACTTCAGAGCAACTGAACAAAGGAATTAAATACCTCCTTTACAAGATCTTAAATGAATAGGCAATGCAAAATTTAGTCAATTGGAGTTGAAGTACAAAATGACATTTGACATAAGCTTAGGACAATGTCAAATTCAGTAGAGGTGTCAGATGGGAGACAATGTAAGAAGAAAATGGAGTAGATAATATCTTTACTATGTTAATCTGGAAGAGCAGTATCTTCTCTCACCTCTCTTGGATCTGACATTAGCCAGCAATTACAAATGAGCAACTGATTTTACTATTGATACCAGTTAGTTGCTCTCTGTATGTATACCTTAGATCATTTATGGTCCAAAAGCACTCTAAATGGGAGGGTGAGGGAGCCCTGGCACAGGCTGCCCAGGGAGGGTGTGGAGTCTCCTTCCTTGGAGGTCTTCAAGACCTGCCTGGACATGTTCTTGTGTGACCTGATCTATGTGGACCTGCAGGGGGGTTGGACTGGATGATCTCTAAAGGGCTGTACCATTCCATGATTCTATGATATCTAAACAACTTAAACTGTTCTTAGGTGACAGCAGATGACATTCTTAGATTTTCAGATACTTCGGGACAAGCATCTTGAATGGCATGGGGTTTCTCAGAATCATGTCCTACACCCATTCTGAATGAGAGTTCTCACATCACTTGAAGAAGGTAAAAAAAAAAGGTACTAGAAAAAATCTTATCCATCTAGAACTCTTCTGAAAAACCTCTTACTAAACCAAGCTATGTTTTTTTACTCTCTCCATGTCTGCTTTTTATGTCAGTGTGGGTTTTATTTTCTTCATTTGGAAGGGGCTGCCTACACTATGATGTGGTCCCACATTATGATATTGATATTGTTTGTTTTGTTCTCTTCTAAAGGCATGTTGAACAATCATGCCAGCATGCACAGTAATTGGTGGGATAAAGGCTGACACAGTTATTGGGTACATTTGTAGTTAGTGTTATTTTTAAAAGAGCTACATAGCCAAGATCAAATAACAAATATTTCTCTATTTTCATTGGCATTCCTTAAATATGAGAGAAATCTTTATTACAACAAGAAGTTTGTGTTTCTGTGAGTAATCTTTACTAAGACAAACCCCTTTTTGCTACACCCATTTTTCTGACATAAGTTACATTATTCTAGAGGTTGTACTACTCAAGGAAACCCACTTTAGGTCCTGATTGTGTAAGTCCTACTCACAGAAATGACCTTTACTTATGGGAGATGCTACATCAGAATCAAATTACTCCCTTGAGTATCTGTGACCTAAGTAAATGAAGGACCTAAAGGACACATAGACTTTTAACTATGAAGAAATAAGCTTAATGAGGACGTTTAGTTCAGATGGCTCTCTCCTTTTTTCTCCACTCCCTTTCCACTTGAAAGCAAAACTAATTGGCTATTTGAGATTAAAAACAGCTAGGCAATGACATGGGAAAGGTGGTGCAACTTGTCCTCACACAGTGCTGTATGTGCTGGAAAGTTGGTACAGACGGTTGAGAAGTCTTGTTCAAGAATGAAGGGGAATGTAAGAAATCTGCTTGAAAGCACATTTCCTGCAGCTTTTAGAGCTCAAGACAGAACAAAGGAACAGGACTTGGCAAAAGATGACATTATTGAATGTAAGAACAAAGTTTAAAACAGAATTAAGATTCATAAGCCCATTTTTCCCCAAATGTATTTGCAGCAGTTCCCTCTGTTGTCAATGACCTTTATCACACAGGTTAGATGGCAGCAAACTTCCAAGTATATTGTCTCCTTCAGCTAATTCTACTCTTCAATACCTACACACAAACCTTTAACACTTCGGAAGCTTTGATCAGACCACTTCTCCTATCTCCTCATATTGAAGGGAAACCAAAAAACTAGTGGTATGCTGTACATACCATAACCTCACATGCATCAGGAGGGTAAAATTAAGTCACTCTCTCTGCCAGCGACAGCATATAAACACAAACCATGTGCAAAACAGATGACTGTCAACTAAACTTTGCCCTAAGTATAGACATTAAGAAGAAAAAATTGTCCTCTTGTCAGTTAGTATTTGCTTAACACTTAAGCTCAATATGTGCTATTCAGCATATAGAGACAGGCAGTAGCTCACATTTCTTTGCTATTTTCAAAAAATGCATGGTTCTTGAAAGAACTGTAATTTTGGTTTCTTGAATTCTCAGTGTTTATTACCTCAATACATTATTTCCTCAACTATATAAAGTGATGTTAATTTTCTTCGTCTGTGCAGAAAACAATGAGAAATTACAGTTGAAAATTTAAATTGTGCACAAAAAAAAATCCAAATATAAGCCAAATAAATGCATTGGGTGTGTTTATTTCAACAGCTGCAAAATGGAATTATTGCAATAACATGAGCTGCTTTGTCTCAGTGGCTGGGAAGGGCATCGCAAGACCAAGCAGGAGGGCAATCCCAGGCCAGACAGTCAGGTGCCAGGGATGAAATAAGGCAAACGTCACTGCTGCCTGCTGAGATACAGGAAGAACTAACGACATGTAGAGTTGTTCTAGGTCCCATCCTTGCCCTCCAGTAAAATGTTTTGGCACATACAAGTTGACAGGATGCTACAAATGAGAACAATGAATTTCCTCTGGGAGAGGGCATCTGAGGGGAGTTAAAAATCACCATTCTATTCTCCCTGCTTTATACAGTACAGGCAGAATGTTAAGGTTTCAGAAACAGTGTGCCTGCAGTAGGATCAGGGCTTTCTGCATGGTGCTTGATCCTTATTTACTGGCCTAGCCTTCTCAACATATTGGACTCAAAGGATTCTTCAATTACCTGAATTAAATTTGTCCTATAGACAAATTCACTTTACAAGGATTCCATGAGATAAAATGTTATGTCTGTTTCCCCTTTGGTTAGGTACACTGCCTCCAAATCATGTGCAGCTGAAGACCAAGCCTTCAGTGTAGTACCAGTTTCAAGCTTACAGTTCTAACAGGCAAAAAGCGTCAAACCCACATTTTTTAGAAATCATTCAAGAGGAGATTCAGAGTCCTGAAATCAAACATGAGATACAGGACGTTCTTAGTCTTATTTTAGGATTACTATGGTGAGTCTGACATGTCCTTATTATCTTAAACTCTGTAATTTACTCTCTATTTTGCTATAAAAGTCCTCTAATTTTTCTTTCAGTGGGAGGATATCTCTAACGAAGATCTGTGAGATCATACAGAAAGAATTCCCCTATGATTTAAAATTCTTAGATTAGAACATATTCCTTTAAAATGGGAGGAAAAAAGAGAAAAATCAGCCAATGGCATCCTGGAGTGGGGTGCATTAGAAGGGCTGCGGTTAGTAGGTTGAGAGAGGCTCTCCTACCCCTCTGTTCTGCGTTCATGAGACCACATCTGGAATATTGTGTTCAGTTCTGGGCCCCTCAGTTCAGAAAGGACAAGGAGCTGCTGGAGATAGTTCAGCACAGGGCCACAAAGATGATTAAGGGAGTAGAACATCTTCCTTATGATGAAAGGCTGAGTGAGCTGGGGCTCTTTAGCTTGGAGAAGAAGCAGGTGTCAGGAGGTTGGAGCCAGGCTATTCTCAATGATGTCCAATGATAGGACAAGGGGCAACGTGTACAAGCTGGAACGTAAGAGGTTCCAAAGAAATACAAGGAAGAATTTCTTCACTGTGACGGTGACGGGGCACTGGAACAGGTTGCCCAGATGGGTTGTGGAGTCTCCTTCTCTGGAGACATTCAAAACCCACCTGGATGAGTTCCTGTGTGACCTACTCTAGGTGGCCCTGCTCTGGCAGGGATGTTGGACTAGATCATCTTTCGAACTCCCTTCCAACCCTTAAGATTCTGTGATAACACAGTCTATAGCCTGAATATCTTATAAGCAGTTGAAAGCATTTTTCTTTACTTCTCCCACCTAAAATGATCATAATTTATTATGCAGAGTAGCAGTGTCCCAGGCAGACAAAATCTACACAGAAAAAAATCTAATCCTATCATCCCTGGGATTTTCTTGCTTCACATGCCCAAAACAATATGGCAAATTAACAAACTCAGATGGATGACTTTGCCAATCCAGCATCTCCCACATAGGCAAAACTTACTTCATGCATTACTCTTCTGATAGAGTCCTCAGAGGCTTTTCTACTTCTCATCTTTATTGCTGCATCTGGTGAATGTGACATTATATATACACTCCTGAATGGCTCAGATCTATCAGGACATATCGAGTAAAGACAGGCTGCTTTCCTACACACAGCGAAGTTCAAAGAAAGCATCTGATGAATGCCAGAGAGTTTGGGATAAGGATGGAAGAATGTCATAATGAGAAAACACTGTAATGAATATAGGATAGAGAGCATTGCTGGGACTAAGAAAGCACTGTAAACTTGAACACAGTAGACCACTTTGGGGCAAATGAGGACTAATTGTAAGGAGACAGACTAAAATCTAAAAATGTCTAAATTTTTCGTTCACCTTGTCAGAGGATGCTCAATTTTCACATAAATTCAGAACAATCCTGGACTTCAGCAGCATCATTCCAAAAAACTTAATAGCTCTAGTTAGTTATTTAAACACATGTAAAGGTAGTAATCTCTAGACATCCATGCATGAAAATTCTTGTCTCATTTAATCTTAACTAAAAAGAGTTTCAGTGACAGAAAGACATTGCATTGTCATGAAGAGGGTTTGGCTTAAGTTTGTTTGCTCGTACCTTCTGCTTCTCAGTCATGCCATTGTTGCATCTCCACTAGACCATGAAAGTACTGGTGCTAGAAAACTACCTACACTGTCTTTGAGTAACTCTTCCCTGCTAGGAGGCTCCAGTGTAGCTTGAATATACTACAGACTTAGCTATTTGTGGTTCTTTTTTTAAAAGAGAGGAGAAAAAAGGTAACAAGATTTTGTTCTAGTGGAACAGTCAAGTTTCCTCTCTAATTTTGGTAAGGATACGGTCCTTCTGCCTACAGAAATTCATGTGGTCAGCAGAGGACCTCATTGAAAATGTAAGTATGAAGGACAATATCTCAAATTATAGGCCTTTCAAGTTCTCTAGAAGAGTTTATAAATTAAGTTTGGGAAATATCAGATAGGCAATAACTAGTGGCAACAATGCAGGTACATGAAGATGGAGTACAGCATAAAATGACTGAATAGAATGTATGAAGTGGTACTATTTAGCAGCATGAATAAAGGTGGTCATGATTTAGCATGTGTGGGAGTAGCTGATTGCCCTTTCCAAGAGTCAGGAATGATTTTTGCTTTTAATTGGATCATACTTCTTCGTTGCTGAAATCGACGTTTCTTTTTTGCCCTCATGAAGCTCAAAAATGTTTAAAACAGGTTTAAAAATATTTCATAATTTAAAATGAAGATAGCAGAGTAACCAAGAGAAAACTCCTGACACGAAAGTGCTGTCTTGATTCTGTCCCTAGAAAGCTTTACAATGCTTTCGTCCTGCCAAAGGAGATACTGGGTAGCAGTTTCCAAGACCCTAGTGGGATTAAGTTTTCATATACGTGCTGATTTTGCACTTGTCTACTTATGCCCTCGTCTACTTATTTTATTATTATTTTCATTTATTATTTATTTATTACTTGTTATTATTATTTTATTATTGCTCTTGTCTACTTATTTTTTTTCTCTCTCCTTTCTCAAACCCATATATTGATCTTAATGTCACATTAAGATGGGTGCTCTAATGCACACATGAATTTTTTTTTACAAAAAGTCTGCTTTGGTATACCCACAGTAAAGTTATTTCAGCAACCAAAATAAAGTATGCACTACAAGAGTGTTACCATGAGTTGTTGAACAGTGAAGTCTGGCCTGTGTACCAATGATATACAGTCCTTATGGCTACTTTTCAAATATGACTTACCACTGTGAAACTTAAGTCATACATATATTTTTGAAAACATTCACCATTAAGTTTTGAGTTAATGAGAGGCTAAACAGACTGGGAATGGATAATTTTTTTTTCCAGAAGTAGTTTGACTTTAAAAAGAGTTAAAAAAAAATAATAAAAAGAGTATGCTTAGTTATCCTTTCAAAAATTTATTTCGATCACAGAACAACTATCAGCATTGATATGAGAGGTGTGTGAAGTACATAACCTACTGCTCTGCCATGCACCTCACACAGTCACAACATAAAGTGTACTGCTCACTCCAAAAAAAATGTTTTCAAGAGAGGAACTCCAACTACTTTTTTCTTGAATTTAAAAAAAAAAAGGAAAAAACCCCACAAACCAAATAAATTCCTATTGCACTTACTGGAAGTGTATAAATATTTAACACCAACTTTTGAAGGTACAGTGAGAACCCAAAGACATTAAATTCAGTGTCTTTGAAGACTTCTCCCATGATGTTACAGTTGTTTTTGTTATAAGGATAAAAAATATCAGCCTCATCTTTTAAACAGAATGTCTGTCTCCTTGCTTATAAAAAGTAGTCTTGTGAATGTCCATGTAACCACAAAGAATAAAAGTATCTTCTGTTCTCTTAAAGATTATGAAATATTGATGTGCCCACAATACTCATCCAGATGTAGTCTTCAGGCTTGGTTGAATTCATGACTTCAAACTCTTTCAGTTTTAATTTATGGGCTGGGATGGACAAAGATTGTCAAAGGTACCTGTGCTTGTCTGCCTGTGGTTGAACCAGCTTTGCATGCAGATAAATCACTTCCTGTACTGAACAGTTCCTGAATTCTTCACTACACAGCTGAGATGTTTTCTGCCAAGAGACAGTCAAGTCCCAGGAACTAAGCATGGATAAGTCTTAGAGAAAAGGTATTGTCAACTCTATCCATCTATCTGAAGCTTTCATATACTCCCGGTGACCTACATGTCTAGCACCAGTATCCAATATGAGACATAGAATGTGAGAATTAGAAGACACTTCTGAAAGTGTTAAACCTTGAATTTTTGCTTCAGTTGCTCCATCTGCAAAATGTAGACACTAGTAATTCTCTTTAGAGGGCAATTCGTATGTTTCCCCCCTATTTCTAATCACATGGAAACTCTCCATATTTGAAGCATGTCTTTAAATGCTTGAACTTGAATACAAAAGCTGTCCCTCTTAAGTTAACTTATTTCCCATGGATTGAGCCAGAGAGAACAAAATCCACACAAACTTCTTTTGACTGAGAAAAAAATTATTCCATGCTCCAAGCCAATCTCCCCACCTCAGACAACCTATTTCCCAACCCGAGTCTTGATGAATTTGATTTGCATGCAAAAATTCAGCATGTGCTTCATAAATCTGGTTTATAAGAACCATTGCGCTTTATACACTTTTTTCCCAAGTAGTGGTAGTTAGATCTGGACCTCACGCCAACAGCAGATGTTGGGCTTTCCATGCAAGAAAGCAGCTGCCAACGACCCAGAGAATCCTCTCTTACTAACAAGATGCTGCTTCCATACACTTATAGAATCTGTTAAGTGAGAAGAAATTGCAGTACATGTTACATTCATGTAATTTTAGGACAAATTGTCTCCTCACTGTGAAAAAGTCTACTGCATTTTGGAAGGAAAAGGAAGCAACAGTCATTTCTTTATGAACAGCAAAACACAGCACGCGTAACGTTAGTAACTCTCCCACTAATGTTTGTGTCCCAGGGACAGAACTTAAATGTGATCTGACTTCTAAACCCCTATACTAACCTACTATGTAATAATGTAATCCTGTAATATACTATTTATAGTTGTCTTAGGCAATCTTATCTAAAAGGCTTCAAGATAAAAGTTACGCTCTAATATATATGGATGGGATAGCATCTATCTAGGCTAATCAACAGGCATCTGTACAATTAAAAAATGCCCAGTGAAAATTGAGGCCATATCAGCTACAGACTCAGTAGGCTTTCTGGAAGCTGCATCAGCTCCAAAGAAGCCTGGTTCAATAAATATGGCTCTAGTCAGAACCATAAAGATTAATACAGGATGTCTCTCAGGTATTGTTCACATGCACCAGACTCCCTGGCTCTCTACTGGTGCAACTTAAATACTGCTCATAAGAAAACCCACAAATGGATGTTAGATAGTCTATGCTGGGATCGAGATCACATATGCATATGAATATGAACTGTGTCAGATTTGGCTCCCTCATCTTCTTCTAGTGGTCAAACAAGCACTAGCGAAGACACTTGAACAGTAGTAACAAAATCCTTTTGTCTCGGGGAGCACATGTTGATCTCCAAACAGCAAGAACTGCAAGCACAGTTAAGCTCAGGCTATGTCAGAACAAGCCTCAGCATGTCTCAGCCTAAGCAGCATCTCACAGGGAACACTACAGTTCATAGATGTCTAAATTTGAGTACTTTCCCCCTATTGTACAGTGGGCATGCAACTAGAAAACTTGAACTAGAAAACAACAAAAACTTAATTAATAGTAATTAAGTGTGTGCAAGTGCAGACTGAAGACCACAGCAAAATACAATTTGAGACACCTGGCCAAAAGAAGAGGTGTGTTCTGCATAGACTGAAGGCACTGTGTTATGCATGACTATCTGCATGAAGGAATCCATTGTAGTAATGCTTAATAAATGGCATGAATAGTGGATCTAAGTTCTGCATCAAAGGTCCTTATTTGCCTACTAGACAGCATTTACTTTTCAATATTTTCTACTCACTCACCGATACCCGAAGTAATCCCAAATTGGGCACAAACTGAGACCTTGCAGACAGCTTATCAAGCATAGTTTTTTAAAAGATCAAATAGTAGTGCTCCAATTGCCTCAGTATTTTTTTTTTCTTTTATTATTTCTTCAGCCCTTCCTACAGAGAGTCTCATCTCTGATTTTAAAAGTTTAATTTTAAAAGAGTAGACCTTTATAGTTATGGAGAACAGTCTGCTAATCTGGCTCTAACACCATAACCTAGTGGGTCAGAAAACAAGCCAAAGAAAAAGAATCTACACTTTTCTTTCCTAACAAATCATGATTTTCAAGCTGATCTCACAGTTTATGGTAACTTGACTCAAGATTTTTGAATGACTAAGGTTAGAAGTACTTTAAGATATCAAACTATCAAGCTCCCCATAGAAAAATAATCAAAGCTCTCTCCACAGCTATTCTGGAGAGGATTAACTCCTTTCCTGCTAACTACATCTCTCATTGCTATAAATGTGGAAAACAATGACAGTTTTCAGCTAATTTCCTCTCAAAAAAAATAGAAAAAAGCCAATAGGTCCCATAAACTCTCAAGCTAAATGATACAATCTTCCCACACCGTTAAGCCCATATTCCACCTGAACAATAGAGGGACTTCCAGTTACTCATATCTTCATTGTAAGCAACAAAATGGATGATAGACTACCAGAGGCTGCTTGAGGACTTTCTCAGAAGGCATTACAAATACTTTAAGCTAAGAAGACTAATAGAGAAGATGACTGTGTCCTTGCCATATATTCTGTTGGTTGTAAATTGTTCCCAGTGCACTTGATCAGAAAATGACATGCAAAGAAGAAAACACAATTTTAATGAAAAAGTTCCCTCCTTCCAAAATCAACACAAATGACCATAAAGCACTTCTGTCATGATCAAGTATTTATAATACCAACAACGCATTGGTACCTTCTCAAGTTGTTTAAAGGATCTTTTATTTGAAATCATGACAGTCTTGGATCTCTCACTTCTATTGTTTATAATGCTTGCACGATCAGATTGGCATACCATGAAAATCCCATTCCACTTCAACTTGGGTTTGGTCATCCTTTGATTAATATTACATTTATCATGAATATGTTCATTTGAAAGGCCTCCGACACACTCCAAAAATAATCTGCATCACACTCCATCTCCAAGATTGTTACGCAAATGTCTGTGGTGCCCACCACAGACATACATAAAAGAAAAACAATGACATTACTTACTAGGAACTCCAGACACCAGTCGTAATGGACGTAATACTCGGAAAGCCCGCAGTGCTTTAACATCGAATCCGGCACCTTTTCCTCCTATTGAATTCCCCCCATCTGCTTTGGTTGCTTGTTCTAAAATTGCACTAAAAAGCCTACAAAAAGAAAGAGGAAACAATCTGTAGGCAGACAGCAAAGCTTGGGCTAAACAGGAACAGAGATCATCATCATATCACTCAAACTATGTCACAGACCTGCGAACAGTGTCAAACATCTCAGTCGACATTCACATATGGTGAAGGAGAGACAGACTATTCCCATATGCAATAGCCTAATAGTGATATCTATATTGTTTGCAAAACACTTGTTTCTGGAGCTGACATAAACATAACATGCTCCTCCTTCAGCCTAATGGCTCCTTGCAGCCAGTTGTAGACTACCACAGTGACCAGCCTACCTAACAGCCTGTGGAGGGGTGCTCCCTGCCCTGTGTGCTGAGGCATGCCAAGTCCTTCAAAATGGCCATTCAGGCAATACCTTGTGCTGAATCTAAAGGGTCACCAACAGCGGAACATGTGGCTGAGATTTTGAAGGCAGCCTCCAGGCTGCCTGTAACAGACAGTCTGGACATAGTGTGAGCTGAACAGAAAAGCAAGAAAGCATCAATTTTAGGTTTTGCCCTTTCTGCTGACAATACTTTGCTATCTTTTATAACCAACAATACATTTGGGGAAAAAATCATCATCCATAATTAATCCAGTCCTTAATTATCTGTCACACATTTTACAAGAAATTAAGATTAATCAAGGTTGTTGCAGGCAGAACTTGGTGTAAAACTCATATCCTTCAAGGTGGAAATTTTTAGATAAGGGAGTATGCTCAGATTATGTGTTTGTGTATCCATTTGTAAATCCCCTGATGCACTGGCTAGGGAAAGCATGAAATTGTAGGAGTCTTACTATTAGAATGTTTTATTATACCAGTCTTAATGTTTTCTCTTGGCTAGTAGGATTAACAGTTTTAAGGAGAAGATGTCTCAGAATGCATTTGAAAATGCAGAGCAAGGAAGAAATGACAATATTATTCCGTGAAAGAGTTGAAGGCTCAACCTATGTGTTAATAAGAACCTGATTTAATAAATTAGCTTTCAGGAAGCAGTTTCTATTTTTCTGGTACTTCCATTAGTACCTTTGCGGGAGGATGGATTCCTCATGAGTTCGCTAATGACATTGCTTTCAACCTTGAAGTCATTAACATAAATCCAGCCAAAATCAGTAGATTTTAAAAGCTGTTCCAGTCTAAATGGATGTTTGGCTCTCTGTAGAGAATTCTAGCCTGTAAGTGGCAGAGACCTTTTGGCCTGTGGAGTGCCATGGAGGTACCAGGTAACTAAAGCAGCTGTCTGAGATGCTAGAAAAAAGCCTAGTTGGAGTGCCCTGGATTCAGCACAGATTGATTTCTCTCTCAGACTTCACAGTCTGTAGTATCTCTGTCAGGATCTTATCTATATGCTCTGGCTGGCATATTCCACAGAGCAATCCCAAACTGCATATCAAGCAAAGACTGAGCTGCCTGATTGCTCCAAAACCTGCAATCCACTCTAAAAACCTACTCTTAGGGCAACAAACAGGGAGCTTGCTCTGGACAGAAAAAGGTGGATTCATTTACTGAAGCATCTAAGCCAACACATTTTCCTGCACTAAATCCACACAAAAATGTGGATTAAGGGAGTTCAAATGCAAAATTAATTTCTTAAGCAGTTAAAAAAAGAGATCAATCATAAAAAGTATTATAAAACTTGTCAGCTGTGACTGAGGAACTCCTAACTGGATCTATTCAAGGCCTCAATTTCAGGCACTGCAGAAAGATTTAACAACTAGGTAACAAGCGTGGGAAAAATTGTGTGTAGGGAAGTTGGATACTGAGCTTGTATGTGTTGCAGACTAAGAAGCAGGATGTAGGGAAGACAAAAACAGAGCCTATGAGAAATATCAAGCTGACTACAGGTATCACCAAGAGAGATAAACAAGGGCTGATATAAAGAACATGAATTATTCGAATTTATGTATTATTTGAGCTGGGTACACAAATTATAGAGTTGCAATTTTCTGCTGGTCTTCATAATAGAAACACTGTAGGTCAAATATGGCCTAATATATCCTCTGTAAGCTAGTGATTAAGCTCTAGAAATGTGCTCTATTTTCTATTCAAATGCTTCTGTCTTCCTAGTCAGCAGAAATCCCATACAGGATTATGAGCGACATACCTATTCAACAGTTACAGTCTCCTGGATCCTCTGGAAGAAAAAAAAAAATCACTGCAAAAGAATTCTTACGTTGTTTTTCATCTCTTGCAATGCTGAAGACCATCTCAATGAACTTTCATCCAGCAACTGTGCAAAACTGAGGGTCCATTCTCCTGGTCACCATTATCACTGACCCCATGTTTTACCAAATAGTAGCTCTTGGCAACTGTCACCAAGGGCATTTCTCCTGACAGTGATGCAATGAGTAAATCATGCACTTTTCTAGAATTCTCTGTCCTTAGTAAAGCTATATGTGTCCTAATTCAAGAGGACCAGAAACATCACCGGTGGGACAGCTCACTCCACTGCAGCATTTACTTCATGCTTAATATCTTCCTCTGTACTAATCTTGCTTTTTACTAATGTAATAAAGCTTTTTATTTCTCTTATTTATTACACTCTTTTGTTGGAGTCTGGTGCCTAGTCTGAATCTTCATTCCAAATTTATAGCACAACTTGCCAATCTCACTTCATTGTCTCTATTGCCTCCTGAGTTAAGACACTGGAAGACATCTATGGCTCAGAGGCAACAACTACCAGATGCTTTTTTGGCAGTAAGCCTTTATGACCCAGAGGCAAGGAAAAACAGCACCAATGACAAGACAAAAAAGAAAAGTGAGTCTTCTGATGCCCCCTCCCAGTATCCTCTATTAAGAAAAAAACCCACAATCCATATGCAATTTCTAATTTATATGAACTCTATTGAATCTTTTTTTTCAGTTGTTTTCCAGTCCTAAAGAGATGAATAGGTGTTATATTGATATAAAACAGGAGGCCAGAATCCTTCTACTCTATATTTACGTGGGAAAATCTGCTCTTTGATGAAAACCTTTGGGAAAAGCTTACAGTAGATACGATGAAACATGATCTAGTTCTTTCTTTCACCTCTCAGTAGATGAATTAGTTGAAATGCATGTTTCAAGCATGTTTTGAGAAAACTGTGCTGACAGAGAAACCAAAGTTTCCATGCTATGAATATTCAATAGGTTTAATCTCTTGCAGCCACTGAAAATGTAACTTTTTGTTTGTTTGTTTGTTTTTGTTTTAAAGAACACAAAAATCAATCTTATTTTCTTCTGGCTAACTATTTTCCTTCAACTTAAATTCACATTCCATTTTCTTTGGATATAGTATTGAAGAAACAGGAATACTGATCTGCTCGATGGTAGGAAGGCTTTTCAGAGGGACCTGGACAGGCTGAGGCCAATAGTCTGAGGTTCAACAAGGTCAAGTGCTGGGTCCTGCACTTGGGTCACAAGTTCAGGTTTGGGCCCCAAATGCTGGAGCAAGTCTGAAGAAGGGTAACAAAGCTGGTGAAGGGTCCAGAGCACAAGTCTTATGAGTACCAACTGAGGGAACTGGGATTGTTTAGTCCGGAGAAAAGGAGACTGAGGAGAGACCTTTTCACTCTCTACAATGCTGCAAAAGGGGTTTGTACCGAGGTGATTGTCTGTCTCCCAAGTAACAAGCTGACAGGACAAGAGGAAGTGGCCTCAAATTGCATCAGGTGAGGATTAGACTGGAGATTAGAAAAAATTTCTTTACCCAAAAGGGTTGTCAAGCAGTGGAACAGGCTGCCCAGGGAAGTGGTTGAGTTTCCATTCCTGAAGGTATTTAAAAGATGCATAAATGTGATACTTAGGGCTATAGTTCAGTGGTAGAAGTGGCAGTGCTGGGTTAATGATTGAACTTGATGATCTTAAAGATCTTCTCCAACCTAAACATTTCTAAACACAATTAACAGTATCTTGAATTCTAAATTTCACTTTTGATGTGACTACACCTAAAATAAATTCATTTAACACACTTGAAATAGAAATTTATTTCCTGCTTTATATCACACACATGTATATATGGATGCACACCCTTTTATTTTTTTACATTTACTTGTGCATTATGAAGCTAGCCTCAGTATTTTTCTTTCTTATATTTTTCTGTTTCCTCTTTAACTCTGAAATACCAAAAATATTTTCAGGGCACACTGATTTTTACAGAATAAAAAAAGGGCTTCTATAATACAAGGAGAAAAAAAAGGGCTTGGTATTTCTAAGGCCAAATATCAGCAGAAAAATACTGCTGAATAAATCCTCATAGAGATGAAGTAATAGTAAAGTACAATGCTTTTTTTTCCCATAATGTTTTACAGTTCACCTGAGTGTGAATGTGAAAGTGTTTGGGTCTGCCCTTTAGAATCTCAGCACAGGTCTTCGGAGAGATGTATAGTGTGAGCATATTTTCAGTCTGCTCTAAATTTCACATCCTTTCCAAATACCTTCATTGCTTACCTTCCAAAGTAAGACTGCCTTTAAAATTATGACACCTTTTTTTTTTTTTTCTGGCAGAAGCTATAGGCCCTTGGAGAACGACTATGCTGGGCAGACAAACCCCGGCACTGCCAGGAAAGACAAGAGATATTATTCTGGCACAACATTGTCAAGTTAAACTTCTCTCAAGAGAAATTTCCTCCAACAACCTAATATTAAAGGACATTGCTGTTATATCTGAAGTTTCATTTTTTTCCAAAAGAGGAACAGTAAAACAGAAGGAAGCAAGACACAATTGGACTAACCATTAGTATTTGTGGGTTGTGTCTCATTAGGCAGCTTAGGGGTGTGATCTCTGCTCTTAACAAATAATGTTTTTATCCACAGAACCCTTGATTGATACCCCCCTACACCATTTGTCTTCAAAGCAGTGTCTAATGTACTGCTATCACAGGGTCATAGGCTAATCAAAGATAAGCTAGAATCTAGCTTAAAAAGAGTTAGCTGATGAATAAGCATATCTCCCACACTGGAAGAATGATAAGCCGTTACAAGCCTACAGGTCTAAAGCGCATCCTTTCCCGAGAAAAAGTAGCAATTGTGTTCAGTACTTCCCTCTGCTGCTGCTGCTACATATTCCTGTGTCATTGCTAGAAACACCGACAGTAAGATCCCTTTGAATACTAGGGGACCTATCTTCATAAGGCAAGGGAAAGTGCATAGGCACATTTTTTATGAAAAGTGTTTTGAAAAACTGTCACTTCCATCTAGAATTCATGCTTGATCCTACATATGTTCATTTTCCCTTTTCACTATTGACTTGTATGTTAAAACATACCTAAAGGAAAGCAGTTGTGCTGTATTATCTCTTCAAGATATAGGAGGTAAGCAGTGTATACTAGGTGGATATAGAGACAAAGACTTTCTTTTTCTCCTCCAATAGTATTTGAAGAACTATTTTCCATCTAGGCATTCTATTATTTTTTAGCAAGGGCGGTCATAATTGAACATGAAGATGATTCCTAAGGCAGGACAAGCATGAATGGCAACTACTACAGCTGTTTGGGAACCTCATGCTTCCAGATTGAGTCCCACATCATCCTTTGACCCACATATCAAATAAAACCCTCTTCCCAGTGCTACAGCTGTGTCCAAATTGTTCAGCTTTCTCCAACAGCTGCACTGATAGGCAGAAAAAGACACCACAAGGAAATGTTGCTACCAGCACTTGCTTTCTTCTTCCTCTCTCTCTCTTTTTAAAGTTTGTTTTAAATCTTTTCCATAGGTCTTCCTTCCTGATAAAATATTCAAATATGCTGAAATTTAAATATGATTTCATTGCGGGGTTTCAGGCACTCTCTAGAAAAAGAAGATAGAGCTGAAGATAATATTATCATGTAGATTCTTCTGAGGGCTTGTGTAGACAAAAACCAGTGCACCAGCCTAGACTGTGGTACTGTATGAGTGAGTTTAAACACATAAACATCAAAAGAACTCATCTGGCCTTGAAGTAGAATCTGTCACTTGAGATTGTTACTATTTAGCAGAAATGTTGGGGTCCTGTCCATGTTTATTATACTTGTGTAATCCCTCCCCAGTTACACTTTTTGTTCCCCATCTAGTGACAGAGTGTTGCTGGAGGCAAGAACAGATAGAAGAGCTAAGAGTTTCAGCTTCTGTCATTGGCAAGGGAATTAATTTCAGTTGGAATAACATCTTTCTCATTAGCTGTCCTAGTAGGAAAATTGAAAGGGATTGCACTTAAACTAGATATAATGTTGCCTTGTGATTTCTGGAACCCTGCTCTTTCCCATTCCAAAGGAAGAAGAAGAGGTAATTTGTCTTCTATTTAAAAAGTTTCTTTCTCATAAAAACGAAAAGCGAATAATTACATTTACAGGGCTTTTATTCCCCAATATTTCTTCAACTTAAGAATAAATTCCCAAGCAGGTGGGATATCTGAGGGCATTCAAAGGCCAAAAAAGCTACAGAATTACACATCAGTGTCAGGGAAGAGGTTGGAGATTTTCCAATTTCCAATTAATAATTTGCTATGAGATCTTTTGTCTGCATGTAGGAATGACGAAGACAGACAGTTGGACATTACCATAAAAAGAAGCATTATGCTCACATGGAGGTAGAGAGGTCTTGGGACTAAGAATTAGTTCCAGCTTGTTCTCAGCCTCTCCCTCACTGGGAATATTCCTTCCACCCACTATTCCTCATCATGATGGTAAGTGGCAGAGACTGGGTAGCACACAGCAGTTTGCTGATATAATATTTTGAGGCCACTACAAAAATAATTAAGAAGCTAGACAGACTGTGGTTAGGGGAAGAAGAGGTTTTGATGACTAAGAGTGTTTCTTTTGACATTTTCCCTAGGAGATGATGCAGGGTTTCCTTGGTAAAGAGGTGAAAATACTGCAAGTTTTTGTGGGCAACAAAATTATCAAACAATGGAGTGGTGGGAAGATGGGAAAAATTACTCAGGTGAAGAAATACTTCTGTCTTCAGAGGTAGTTTATTCTTCACCTCTTCAACAACTACAGTTTGAAACCCTTGCTTACCTCTCACCCTTATGTAGAAAAAGCAGGTGTTTTACTTTGCTTTTGTTTGAATAAATACCAAGCTTGAAAACCACATAGAAGAATAAGGATATTAGAAAGGTAGCAGCTCAAAGGGGCAACTTGATCTATAATATTACAATTAGTCTTTTAAAAGGTTAAAATATTAAAAGGGTCAAAAGCAAATATGTTGAAATCACCTGCAGAACAGTACAATTGGACTGAAGAATTAATTTTGTTTCCAAGTGTGAAAACCTGGGATTTCATTTTTTCATCATTATCTAGGAATGGGGAACATCAGTACAAGTTCATAAGATATCAGAATTTATATAATCCAAACCTAATCTTAAGGATCTCACCTAGATATTATTTTTTAACAATCATACAGGTTTACAAACAAAAGGATTTTCTTCCACTTCAGCATATTCAGGCATTTGATTTTGTCCAACAGCCTTGTGCTGCTTTCTCTTTTTATCCCTGTTCCCAAAGAGACATTTAATTTTCATGCCTTGCAAACCCTTAAAAGCCTTGAAAAACACTAAGCAGCAAGGGATACCAGACAGGAAATGTACATCAATCCCTAGTAGTTATCTCAAGGTAAATCATTGCTACACATTGAAATCAGCATAAATTAAGTTATACCTGCAGAAGACCAGTGACTTAACTATATTTTTAGGTTACACAGTAAAACATGTGGAGTCTGTAGGGGAGTTAATCCAGGATCAAAAAATGGTGGTTGTAGGAGGAAACATGACGGACAACAACCTCTACCATCACCCTTATGTAATGTACCGAGCATTCACCCACCCTCATATGCTCACAAAGACTGCCAGTATCCCCAATGTGTGCAGTGCATGCAAAGAGGAAATGTTGGTACTCACCCTACTACCACAATTATAAAATCTAGTAAATTCCAGCCATTGCGGAGGTAAGCGTTGGGGTGAAAGAGAAGTCCATATGCTATTACTTTTAAAAATGCTTCCACTGTAAAAATTATGAGGAAGAGATACTCCACTCGTTCCTGGGGAAGAAAAGAGAGACAATATTAGCGTGAGTGACAAACCATCGGTAAGGACTTTTTCTTCTGTCACAGTCCACCCATGCAGCCTCCAACTCACTGACTCACCACTTGGGTACATCTTATGTGTGGCTTGCCAGGGGGCTTTTCTCCTCACACTTGCATAGTCTGCAACCAGTTTGATATGACAGAGGCAGGAAATTGTGGCTAGGCTCCAAAATTTGCTGCCCTTGCCTTGACACGGCCCGACCACTGGGGAGAGTGGGGAGAGGGTCAACAGGCATGTTCTAGCACTCAGCAATCTACAAGGTACGTTGCCAAATATTGTTAAGGCATCAGAATGAACTGCATTCAGCCCTCCTCTACCTCTGGAAAGGAAACATTGCTGGATGCAATATTGTGGAGAGTGATGGGAAGAAATAAAGACAAGGGCCTTCCTGAGACTGAGGCATGTATCAAACTGTGCCTTCCTTGGGACTCGCTCTTCTGTTGCTGGGGAATAGCTAGGCTGAATATTGGTGATAAAAGATTTCCAGATCAGGCTGACTAATGCTAGAGGGTTTTAGTCATTCCATCAGAAATATGCATATCCCTGTGAAATACAAGCTTCAATTAGGCATAATCAAAGTCACTTTCAGTGACAGTACAGTCTGATACAGGACAACCAAGCAGGCTGTAGGAGTCAGTACACAGGCTCACCATCTCTCATCTCTGGGGTTTTTAGCCCCAGCATGGAATAAGTATAGCAGCGCTGCAGAAATAACAGGGACTTCCATCTAAGTCGGAGGGAAACTGCAGCATTAGGTAATCACTACAAAAGTTCTGCATGGCAAGCTGAGTGGGAAATAAGTACATGAGAATTGGATTACAGTAAAAGAAGACTAGATCCCTACCAGATCAATGTATAAAGTTATTAAAAGTTTATATTAAAGAAATAAAAATCTGAGATAAACACAAATGAAAACATCCTAGGCATCCCTGGTCAAACCTTACAGGGTACCCAGCAAAACGATCTTTTCAGCTTTAAACTGCAATTACCCTATTTCTCTGTCTGGTTGATAGTATGTATGACACTTTCACAATACAAAATGTGCAGAATTACAAAAAAAAAAAATTATGCCATTGTTTGATGGCTGTCCATTTGATATTTTTTCCATTCAGCTCCAGGTAAAAAACAATCTACATGTGAACCATAAACCAAAAAAGGCAATTTCCAGTTTGTGTGCATGTTTACATGAACATGTTATTTTACACAACAGAGAAATTCCACCTGACAGTAGCAAACAGATGTTTGAGATTCAGAATATTACTCCTTTTCCCTCACACAATAGTTTCACAATGCCTGCAGTATTCCTTAATGCTCACTACAGGGAAATACCTAAAAAAAAATATCATTCTGTAGTTAACTAGTCATAAAACTTTTGAATGTGCCTATAGCACAAATATTTTTCATTGTTGTCCCAGATGGAGAAAAAGCAGTACACAAAGGATTTCCCTACCCTTCAACTCAGAGAAGGAAACAACAGCATACAATACTAGTGACTACTACATCCCCAGCTGTACAAATCTACAAAATTTATAAATAAATTATTTTATTTAGCATACAGTCTATTATTTAGTTAACAACCAGGAGTCAAACCGTGGGCTTGACACAGAAAAGAGATCTACAATGGCTTTCACACTCTTAAAAGGGACTAATCTGGCAGCCCCTCTACCATCACTGCTGCTGACAAATCACAGTCAAACAGACTCAACTATCAAGCTCTATGCACACATCTGTCACAAAACTTCTTAAAAAAATAAGCAAGTCAATCACAACATGATATGATGGGAAGTCAATGCAATGTCTTTCTGATTGCTCTGCAACTTTATGCTGTCACGTGCCTCTATCAGTATGATGTGAGGCTGGACATCATCCTGCAGAGATAGCTCACAGTAACTACTTGGGAGGCAATGCCCTACCCCTGAGAAAGCAAGGGAAAGCCTCTGTAGAGCCTGCATGAAGATGGAAATGGTCTCTGCAGAAGAACTTGCCCTAAACTGAGGATGAGAGTAGAGAGTGTTGTGCCTAGGATGGACATGGCTTCACTAGAGCTGAATTAAAATCTTTTAGGATCAAACCAAAGATTTATCTTGCTGTAACCCAGCCCATTAACGGATCTCACTCCATGTTTCAGCCAAGGGCTTTCCATAGTTGTGGGCAAGCTTTCTTTTTCTCCAGCAAAAATGGCCACAGCAGGTCCAAGACCATTCTCCCATTCAGAGTGCCTTGAAGGCTGCCCTGTGCATTCAATTCACTATGTAAACAGAGAAACAAGCTCATGAAGAAATGCTAAAGGTCCTAAAAACCAGTCTTCCCTTAAAACTTCTCTTGGCAGTCAGAATCTAGACTGAAATGAAGGGGATGTTGAGGAGCCTGTCCTCTTATTTAATAACTCCACGTCCACTTTGAAGTTGATTGGCAGAACAATTGAAGAGGAAGGCCTAAAGCTGATCCTAAAGTTCAGGTCTACAGTCCAGTAATTTAACAGCAATCACTGTCCTTGGCCTCTAGGCACCCTGGAATAAATGCTGGGTTTTGTGGCTTTATGTTTCTGTGGCTTCAGCATTGTGCAGGCCTGCCAAGACAAAAGAACCTTTCCACTCCATGAATTACATTGAAATATTTGTACTATTGTAATCAACAAGCCCAAGAAAACAATACTTGAGAACATTCTGGAAGAACTTTTTGTTTTTAAAAAAATATATCAAATACGTGACAGAGCAGCCACTATTTCAATAACTAACAGATTCCACATGGTTGGGTTTAAGAACTTCATACCTTTTTTTGCCTTTAAAAATGCCTATGGGACTGCATACTTCTATTTTGTTATTGTAATAATGTTGTTTGTTAAACCATGTTATTTAGGTAACAATATACTAAAATATTACACACATGCATATCCATACAAATACCTATACATAGTTATATGCATATATTCATATACAACTCCAAGCTGTTTGAATAAATTCCTTATGATATTCTGGTTAAGGTGGAAAGGTCTATAAAAAAAATATCTATAAAAGCCTCTGAAATGAACATAAGATACAAAATGCTGAGCAGAGGAGAGAGATTTTATGATCATTATAAAACTCAAGAGCCTTCATGAACATAGCGTAACTTAGTAATGATGTTGCATAACTGTGTTCCCAGGAGTTTGGATTGCAGTCCCAGTTCAGATGCCACCTTTACTCACAGACATGACTCAACTATCGCCTGTCTCAGGTTAGAAACAAGAGGAGGACCTATTGCCCTCAGCAGCCACAGAATGATTAATTTTCCTCTGTTAAATGGTCATCTGTATTTTGGCCCACTCTTTTGAAACTTTATTCTCACAGGCTAGGCAGATTGGGCCACAGTGCATTAGCACTGCAAAGAATCTATAACCTCCACTCCTTTGAGAAGCCAACTTGGTGCTATTTTAAAAGAAACCAAGCTAAACAAATATTGGCATTTCTCTTTTGAAAGACCTCCTTGCTAACAGGGAGGATGAGACCTGGCCAGTACATTTGTGGGATGGAAAGGAGATAGCAACATCATTGACCCTTGAAACACAAATTCAAACCATAGTGTCGAATGAGAGGGAACTTACTTCAGAGTTGTAAGAAAGAACATATAGTATTTTTTAATTTGTGTCTTAGAAATGGGATCCATGCTGATGTGTCTGAGACACATGAAGCATATTGCAAGTTGCAGAATTACAAAGTAGGAGCTTCCTGTTTGAGCAATAGTGATGAAAATGTTTTGAAAACCAGAGTAAATTCCAACAATATATTAGTGGAAGAAGAGGAAGTACAAATGTTTTAGAAAACTGGCCAGTCTCTGGAGCATAAACAGATGTTCTGGGACTGTGGATTTACCACTGTGGTTTTTGAGTTTGTTTTTTTTATATACATAGGACATGAGCATAAGTTACTCTGGCTAATAGATTAGCCAGCACTCATATCACCAAGATATTATGGGACATCAACTTACTCTTCACAAAGAAACATTAACCTACTGTTCAGGCTCAAAGATATATTTCCAAAAGAGCATTACTAAGTATAAAACTCCTCTAATCCCATGTGCCTTCTGAAGATGTCATAGGTTTGTTTTTGTTTATAATTTTTAAACTGTACCTAATGACATCCTGTGTTCATAAAAGGAGTCCAGGAACAGGAAATCTGAGGAAATTACTGTAGAGTGCCACAAGGCTTTTCTCCTGTCAGAAAAGTGAGTAGACCAGTGCTGTTTCTGAGAAACGGTCCTCAGAATGACTCACAGTATCCCTATCCTATCTCTCCAAATCCTATATACCCAGCAGAACAGCTAGGTTATAACATCTTAATTGTGAGAGTTACTCAAGGCTCAAATCACAATGGGTTCTCACATCTCATACATTCCAATTTAAAGAGTTTACGATCTAAAATTCAGTCACTAAAAGTTTTCTCAGACCTTGCAGTCTCCCTCTATTTGCACTCTGCTCAGGCTTGTTACAAATCATCTTTCAAAAATTAGAGCTTATATATTTGAAGTAATCTGCAGCAAGCCTTGCACAGCTAGAACTTTTGTGAAGCTGGCTGTTTGACCATGTTACGTCAGCATCTACATTATTATTCCCTAGTGGTTCCTTAAACATAAGAGAATACATTTCTTCATTAATGTAAATACTCAGTAGCCCAATGAAAACAGCAGTATTTTAAGGTATTCCATCATATAGGATGTTTTGGCACAAACTGCATAAAGAGGCTCTGGCAGGTGTAAGTCAGAGTAGAAGCACTCAGACTTTTTCCTAGTAGGGAAAACAACTTTTTCTAATAGGCAATAAGGAGATCAAACTGCAGTTCTGTGAAAGATGGCCTAGAGACCATGAAAAAAAAATTCCATGCTTTTGGATTACAGGTTATGAACATCTGAAGTATGGATAGTTTCACCATGTGAATAAGATGACCTGGAGGCTACTGTTAGCATTAATAATTTTGACCTTCGTTGAGGAAGAGCCACATGTGTGCATTAAAAGGATTAATTCAACAAAAAATACGTTAAGATAGGCTTGGGGACAATGAGTTACTTCTGAACATATTCAGTTACTCAGGAGACATTGTCAGCTAAGAATGCATGAAAATAGTAAGCAAGCACATGAAGGAAAAAAAACCTGTTTGGAATTCTTTTCTTTCTTTCTTCTTAAAATCACTGCAATTGCAGAAACAAGTGGCCATATCCATTAATTTGATAAATAGGGATGACAAGATATTACTAAATATAACTCCATTTGCTTTTATTGCTAGTCCTAAAACACAGAGTTTCTTCTTCTGCCTGTTCCTCAGAATGACTTTTCCCCACAAATGAGCAAAAAACTACTATCTGATTTTACTCAAGAGTAAAATAAGCCTAAAGAGGGAAGTGGGTGACTAGCCTTCGACTAAACATAACCCATTCTGTTGGTAAAGGGAGGTCAGAAGAGCTTCTGAAACATTAGATTTCCAAATACGGATCAGCATTGTCTTTTCTCTGCTCCAATCAAAGACAGTGTCTAAATAACATCAGGCTTACAATGAGCAGAGTTAAATTCACAGAAAGCACCGCAGAAATACCATCCTTTAACAAACACCTCTTAATGAGAGGTGCTCTTACTTTTAAGGTGTCCAACGCTAGAAGAATTAATCAGACAAAGAATTCTCACAAATCTGAAATGAGCAATTATCAACCAGCACTGTAGTGTAAACTAGCCTTTGGTACTTTATGATAATTCATAACATGCCCACAATGCATTTGAAGAACTTCTAGTGAAATGAACAGAAGAGGGGATATTAGTAGTTTTTAATGATTACAGACCTGATACACACACCCTCTATTCATGAGTTCCCTGGCAAATCAATGAATACTTCAGCACTTTGGCAAGGATCAAATTGAATTTATTTATGGGTTCAGTGGAATTATGATTTGGGTCAGATTCCAATTGTAATACAAAGCCAAGGTACAAAGAAGTCAATCCCCTATACTATGTGCTTTGTACAAACACACTTTCCCTTTCAGTGAGCCCTATGTTCCTTATTCACTCCAACCAAAAGACAGGTTCTGAATGCCATTATTGCTCCAATTTGCCATTATTTCACCTACATTTTTTACTAACATTATATGGAGAAACAGTCTCCAGCTATACAGATTAATGCAATTATTGGGACTCTTACATTTCAGGAGGAGTGGACATGCCAATATCATTTAGTCCACAGTATGAGAGGAGTATTATTTCGAAACCTTTATACTAGAGAAGATTCTCAGCAACTTTATTTAATTTTGAAGGCAGCCCTGCTTTGAGTTGCAATTTGGACTATGCAACTCACAGAAGTACCTGTCAGCCTGTATTTTTTTCTGGGACTCTATATGCATATTTTATCATTCTAGATGCACCTCTGGTCCTCAGAATAATCTAGCAAACTTGATATCTTCTTTCAGCTGCTCATCTTCACAGTAGGATACCCCATTGTCCACAATAGAGATGGTCAGGCATGTGCCTTTCTGGATTTATATATTGTATATATTCTACATCACTTTGGACTTAAAATTTAGACTCTGGTGCTGATTAGATAATGCCTAACCTTTTTTTTTTTTNTTTTTTTTTTTTTTCCAGTCTTTCACTGGCTGTTACAAAAAATTCTTGGGTGTTGTTGCTCAAGATTTCTTCTGTTTTGGACTGAAATTGGATAATGGGATCCTGCCTATATATGACTTAAATCCAGGCAATACGTTCCTTATGGGCTCACTTTGCTGTGCTGTGACCAAAAATTGAAGCCGTCCAAACAGACCATGTGCAAACATTCCAATCTGAACAGCTCTGAAGAGGCAAAGAATGTTGTATCCTAGTTTCTTTTGTTTTGGTCCACTACTCTGATTAAATTGAAATGAACTGTCACTTTATATTCTGATCAGACCAATGGGAGATCACCGTTCTAGGAAGATGCAACATTAGGGAGGGCAGCATAAGGTTTATGACTAAGAGAGCTTCATTTAGGCTCTCTGGATAGAAATTAAAAGCTGGCTAGGTGTTATGTTGTTACCATGCCTGGTAATTAAATTAACCCCTAGAAGAAAGCTTTTACTAGTTTCACTTAAGTAGTTTCAGAGTCAATGAGGCAGCCCAGTGTCTTCTCCCAAGGTCAACATAGCCATTTGAAACGTCACAGTCAATTCTCTGTCTACCAAATACTGATTAAGGACAGTACCAGAAGCACCCATTTAAATCAGAGCAACCCCAGTATGACAGTTATATCTAACAGATCATCACAAGGTATACTGTGTCTCTCCCAGGTTCCAAAATGACACTTAGAAAATGGCTACTTACTACGCTCAAGTGTTTGAAGTTGATTATATATTCAATGAGATATACAAGTCTATCATCTATAAAACATTTCAGTGTTCAATTTTATATTGAAAAACAGTCTTCTCTAGCATAATCTAATCTTTTTTTCCCCCTTTTTCTATTTTTTTCTACGCTTAAAAGCACATTAGTGTTAATTATTGAGAATTTTCTTGCCAGGGATAACAGTAAATATATAGGACAGTTTCGAAAAAGGTCTTTTACAGCATATCATCCAAGCAGGATACACAAGTAAATATGCTTTGGGAAACAAGTTACATGACCTCAGCAATAATTGTTCTAATTACTGTACTGTTTTGCACCATCTATAGAGTAGTTCCTAAAGTCACAGGTCCAGAGCTCTTCTCATTTACGCTGTTTATGTTTTATGTTTATGATCATCATCGCACAATCAGTGCTTTCAGTATACTATTTTTCAATGAGTCTCTAAAAATCTTAGTGGCAAGAGAAATGTTTAACAAGGGTGAATCCCAAGTGCTGAAAAGAAGTAACCCTGTCCCTGTGAGATTTAGTGATTTCCAGTCAATCACATGATTTCAGGAGCTGCTGATTTTTGAACTGCTGGGAATCGACATTAAGAAAACTGTAGCTTGTCTGCCTTGTAAGAGTAGACTGTTATAATACAGACAGGTATATTGAGGAACATTCCTGGTCATACTCAGTCATCTTTTCTAAGAGATCACTGTAAACTGAAATGAAAGACTGAATTTCCAAGAGGATTCAACATGTGGATGATGAATTCCTTTGGAAATTTGCCCATAATGAGGCTTTCTGTGTGTGAAGGGTTTTTACAATGCCCTCATGGATGAGTTCTGTGAATGAGTTGCATTCCGTATCTTTAATTTCATGAAGGATCTTTTATCTCAGAAAGCTTTTTTTTTTTTTTTAAATAATTAAAAATTATCTGATTCTGACAAGATTTTGAGTAATTCTAGTACTTGGTAGATTAGATTAAAACATAGTCTAAATCAGGGAGAAAGTGTTACTCTCTTACAAGGTAATTCAATAATTGTGTCAGGCTGAATTCCCCATTTCTCTTCATCTTCTTTATAACTTCTTAGATAACTCTAAAGAACTAGAAACCTTCCCTAAATTGCCTTTCAGGGGGAACCCCGATTTGAAAGAGGCATCACCACATACCAAGCTGAAAGAATAACTGTCATTGCCCTTCTCATGCAAGCCTTTGACACAGGTCATGTTTTTAAAGAGAACAGGGCTAGCAGGGGAAAGATGAGAACAGCTAAAGAAAGAAGTATTTGGGCAGCTAGCTTTGGATCAGATGTCAGCAAACATGGGCTCCTCAAGAAAGCACAGACACATCCAGCATGATTTAGACTCTCTGTGAATTACTCTCAATTACTGAGCTAAGAACTAGAGAATCACAAGAGAACCCCTACAGAAATTTGCCCCCGAATCTTTGTTGTAATAGGCTGCTGGGCACAGACTTTTCTCCAACTGACCACCCAGAAGAGCTCAACAAATCCCACTTTTAAAACATTTATGTCAAATGCATTTTAATCTGATCATTCATGTGCATTTTATGATGCTCTAATTTATGTTTTTAATCTACTACAATTCTTCTATAATTGTTTGTGCAGTGACGCCTGACAGGGAATGCTTTATAAAAAAACTGAATTTATGAGTATTTATAACCTCTCCCTCTTGAAACTTCTAAGCGAATAAATTGGTCCCACAGCTCAGTGTTCTAGGGCTCTATACACATTCATATCAACACATAAGATACACATATGCATGAGAGAAAGACAAAGAGAGAGAAATGGAGTGTATATGTGTGTGACTTTTTCTTTCCATGAGTAACCTAAGGGCATATTTAACATTCTGTTCACACTGCTCATGGCATTCAAGAAAAACACAACTGAAGGGAATGAAAAATGAAAAGTCTTTGCAGCTTCTCCATCTCAGCCTCTATCTTTCCTTTTGTGGGGCAAAGGTTTTCAGTTTTTGTTTGCTACTCTGAGTAAGTTTCTGTTCGCTTGCTCACTGCCTGAACGGATGGGGCACACGAAATGAGCCAGCTATAAAGACCTTTGACAACCAGCACATAAAACTCATTTTATTTCCTTAATGGAAGTCTAATTGGTGATTAAGAACATGATTGTGACCTGTGCAGTACCCAGAGAATAGAAATGGACTTCATTTTAAACAGATAAAGATTACAAGGGTGCAGCTCTGCAGAGCTCTTCTGAGCAAAGAGTGGGAGAACTGCTTCATTTTTTAGCCAATTTTGCTCACTTATGCTAACAAAAAACCCCAAAACAACTGATATTCTCTGCCAGTTCTTCTGTCCCTTTGTTGACTCCAGCCACTCTGTCTGCCCCCACTGAAGTGGCGGCTGATGTTGAAATGGACCCAAGGACAAGAAGCTGGAAAAGGGAATTTGGATTCATGCCCCACTCCTCAGTCAGACTGGGACATATATTTCCATTTCTTGTAAGACAGGTATGCGTTTCATCCTCACATGTGTGTGAAGTACAGGAGAAAAGGGACAAACTAACAACTTTGCCAAACATCACTACATTCCATCTAGTTAGGCTGGGGCTAGGCATCAAGAACGTATAACCTCAGCCTGAAGAATGCTAGATCACCCTCACAAAGCCCACATCAGTGCTTGGGTGGGTGCAGAGTAATGCAATGTGATGGCATAACAAAATATTTGGATTTTCTTCAAGTAAGCCAAACACGTGGATCTGAGAATGTTAAAACATGTTTGTTCAATAAAAATGTCTAAACACAACATTCTGTTATTTCTGCACTTAAACTCCCTGAGAATATTCCTTTAGGGACAGCAGAGAGGGGGAATATCACATATAGAATACTTCAAACCTTTCATTTTAACATTCAAAAAATCCAAGTATTGAAACATTGGAATTTCCCAGACATCTCCTAGATTTCATTCAATCTGATTGGCAAACCAGCAGGAGGGAAAATGGGATGAGAAACAGCTCTGAAATGGGTTAATGCATGCTAATGCATTTAATCCATTAAACACAAAGACGAAGAATTTCTAATGAAGTTCAGGCATTAATAAGAAATGAACATAGCATCCACACCATTTTTTACAAGTGAAAACTGTGAACAACTATAGTGAGCTACAAATTTTCATGCCAGAGGAAGAAGCACTCAATGCACCTGTGTTTTCTCTTAGTATGATAAACCCTTAAGACAATATTTATTCTCACATAAACTTCAAGTAAAGACTAAGAGCAATATTAGACTCTGGACAATGAAAGGTCAGGAATGTTATTAATAACCTATAAAACTCTTTAATTAAACTTAGCTTGACTAGCTTCCGGCTAGTGTACAAAAAGGCATGCTCTTCCTACATTCCCTGGCTTCAGGATTGGTTTTATCTCCTGCAAGCGAGGCAGGCTGCAGCATCTCTGTCTAAAGGGAAAATTGGATTTCAGATGTTCTGTCTGAGGAAAAAAAAAATCCCACCCACAACTAGAATTCCCTTTCATCAGTTCCAGTCAAATCCTTATGACGCCCATTGCTTGGGAGGTCATTCCTGTTGAAATGATCTCTAAGAACTCAGCCAGATTTCCTCTACGTCAGACAGACTACTGCTCGGGCTGGCAAGCATTTTGCCAAATGGACTTGGATTTCAAAGATTTTGTGTTCACTTGATGAAAATAACATGTTACACACTTTGTGTTTTCACTTTGTTCCAAAGGCTCTTGCTCTTTTCAGTCACTCTTGGGCTCTAATCAAACAAGATACTTATTGATCTGCCTGAAAATTATTTTTAATGCTATTAATGCTATAGGCTGCTGTACTGGATGTCTTCCAAGTTCTTCATCCTGACTGGTTGTTCTGACTGATTTGTAATACACTAAATCCATCACTTCTGCCTTGCTGCTGGCCAAGTCCCAGCCCACACTACAGAAATAAAAGACAGCTGATGGCTATACTTGAACTTTGGTGGGGCCCAAATGTTTTCTTGTGCTCAGTACATACTCCTCACAACCTCAGACTCTGCAGAGTGTCATTCCATGACATTTTCTAGCTTTTTACCCCTCCATTCCCCCAACTCTGCTTTCTGTACATTTTAGGTCATGAATAGTAAAATTTGGCTTATTGCTGCCAGTGCAAAAGTGGCAGAAGCCGGATGGACTCCTGGATGCTGTTTTAAAACAATTATTCTCCTGTCACACTGTTATCTCCCACTGAAGCATGAAATAATTACTGTGTGTAACTGAAGACTACCATGATAAATTCTCAAACAGCAAATCAAACAACATATTTAATATTGCAAAAAGTAATATCTTATATTCATGTTATGATATTGCAGGTAAAGTCTTGCAGATACACTGAATAATAGGCTCCAACTCACTTTAAAGAAAAAAAGAAAACAAAAGAGAGAAAAGAGTGAAAATATAGATTTTGGAAACACATAAAAAAATCTCACAGAATACATTTCAAATGAAGCCCTGATTTGGACATGATCTCCACCAATTTCTAGAATGAACATGAGCGAAATATGAGTAAAACCTGAGTTCTGGGCAAGTTTTGCCCCAGTAATACCAAGACTATTTTCCTTTAGTATCACTAAATCAAATTGCACAGCCTTGGAGAATTTTAGTGTTTTCCTTATTGTCTATAAACAGTGCTATGGCAGTGTTGTGCTAACGTTTAAGTTCAGTGGTGGAATTGATTAAAAACTATAATTAAATGGAATAAGCTGTTATTATTTACAGAACAGTAAAAAGGGTGTAAAAAGGAAAAAATCCCACAGAAATGGTGAAAAATAATTTCACTCTGTTTTGACCATCACCATTAGTAACACATAGCAGGATAACAAGTTTCACAAGTAATAAGCATTGCCCAGGCCACAGTTTATTCTGATTGCTTGAAAGACCACAAGAACAAACGGCAATCTAAAAGATTTTGTAGAATATTTTACGAAAAGGGCTTTGTGATTAAATCTTTTCAAATGCTTTTATGTTTTGATGAAACCTTCCCGTTTTAGTCAGTGTAAACTGGAATCTTTCACAGTACTTTTTTTCTCTCATAACCATTTCCTCCTTTTACGATCCATCAGGATTCATGAAGCTGTAGAAAAACATTAGTAAGATAGCATGTCATAAGAACTTGTTTGAAGCCCCTGAGCATGACTCCACAAACTATTTTCCTCAACTTATCTTCCAGTCATCTCTGTCATTTGCATATCCTTTGTTTCACTTTCCTGTGCTGTACAACTCTGCTTTATTTCAAACTGAATTTGTTTTCACAAGGAGATGAAAAAAGAAGAAAGGAGGACTGTGAATCCACTGGCCTATGGTAAACACCAGAAAATAAAATCATTAAAAGATTTTTTTTTTAAATTTTATTTTCCTTTCTGCAATCATTCCCTTCATGAAAAGTTCAGTTACCAAGAATTGGGTGCCATTAGATTCATCTTACTATATTATGTTTAGTTGGGTTGTAACAAGGAAAAATGAAATAGAAAAAGACAGTCAAATATCTTGTATAACTTGATAGATGTGGGCTAAATTTTCCCACAAGTCTTCCAGAGCTGACTGAAAGGATGAGATTGCCAGGGATAAGTTTGTCTCATCACCTAGTATCTTCAGAAAAGGCTCCGGGGGTTATAGTCAATCACAGACTCAATATGAATTAATGTCATGCTATTGCAAAACAACAACAAAAAAGCAAACAACATGCTGGGATGTGTAAAAAAATGTATGAACCACAAGACACAAGAAAAAATCCTTCTGCTATACACAGCAGGGGTGAAAGTTCTATGAATGAAGGAATACATGGATGGACTAGAGAGGGAGCATGGGAAAACAACAACGATCTTCTGAAGCATAGAAAAATGACTTGAGATGAGAGACTGCTGTAAATCTGCTCAGCATAGAGAAGGTGAGACAAGGCTGTAGACTGCTGTAAAAATGCAGCGAATAACCTGAATTTATTTTGGATAGGGCAAGAATTAATGTCTTTATGCTGGTACTAAAGTTTAGGATGGACATTAAGGGAACCTTTCCTTTAGATACCAGTATTGGTGATAGGGCTATGCCAGAGTAAATTGCCTTGGAAGTCAGACTTTAAATCATTTGAGGTTCGTGTTGTTTTTTTCTGGGATAGAGTTAATTTTCTTCATAGTAGTTAGCATGGGGCTATGTTTTGAATTTGTGCTGAAAATAATGTTGCTAATATATAAAAAATATTGTTGCTAATATAACAAATGTTTTTGTTACAGTGGAGTAGTGCCCATACAGAGTCAAGGCCTTTTCTGTTTCTCATCCCATCCCATCAGTGAATAGGTTGGGGGTGCTCAAGGAGCTGGGAGGGGACACAGTTGGAATGGCTGTCCAATCAACCAAAGGGATATTCTATACCATATGATGTCATGCCCATCACATACAACTGGGAGAAGAGGGAAGGAAGGAAAAGACATTGGGAGTGATGGTGCTTCCCTTCCCAAGTAACCGTTATGTGTGATGGAGCCCTGCTTTCCTGAAGATGGCTGAACACTTGCCTGCTCATGGCAAGTAGTGAATTAATTCCTTGTTTTGTTTTACCTAATAAACTCACATTTTTTCTCACTTTTATGCTTCTGCTTCTCTCTCCTAGCCCACTGAGGGGCAGTGAGCGTGTGGTGCTTAGTTGTCAACTGCGGTTAAACCATGACAAGGCTAAATCCTCCTGTGGATCAGAATGATTAAATGTCCTCCCATGGTATCTTCTAGCCCTAGCTTTCATATCCTTGAGGATCCCACAGATATCTGTGGTCACAAAATCAAGCCAAATTTGTCTCATCAGGGAGATAGCTGTCTATTGGTTTTGGACAGAAAGACACCATGGGACAGCCCTTCTGTATTCATAAGTTAATAGCCTTTCGAAATATCTTTGACACCCATGCAGCTAAGGCATATCCAAGCAAGAAATCTGTTAGTCATTTGGGATTTCAAGGAATGCCTCTGTTATGTCATCACATGAAAAAAAGAGCTCAATAGCTCTCGTGGGGGAAACAGAATTCAGGCTTCTCTTCAGAGATGATCAGTTTAGAAATGTCATTGCAATCACACTGGAATGAGGTAAGATTTTCTGTTACAGTGCAATTTCAGAGTTTTCTTAGAGGACAGGTTCTTTTCTGTAGAGGACAGGTTAAGCACAGTCTCCTCTCTGAGGAGACTCTCAATCATTACCATTCTGTCCAATTCTCATCAAGGGTGGTGATATTCATGGCAGAAGTTTCTCTTCCTCAGTGAATCTGCCTCTGAAGGGCATTTGGGAACATGACCTTGTGAATGTTTAGTCCTCTTTTGATCTCTTTTGCTTTGGGTCCACAGAGTCCCTGTAGCAGAAATCTATGAGCTTTGCTATGCATATTTTTAATTAATCCTGGACTCAGATAAATTTGGGGATTAGTGCATTGCTGAACTCCTTATGTCTCTGGAGCATTGCTGGAGTTTCCTTGTTACAATAAGTAGAGAAAGAGTTGGCATTTGTCTTAGCTCACTGAATCTACTGGTTTCCACAGATCAGAGAAGTTTTCAAAGTAGCAATACTACTATCTGGAATAAATACATTTTCCTTCATCCAAGGGTTGTGACAGACTTCACAGTAATGAATGACTGAATTAAAATACAAATCATACCACATGGGCAAAAAGAGAAACTGTCTCCATTTCACAACTGGGAACACTGAGAATACACATGATAAAGGTATTTGAAGATTTGACGTCTTCCAGTTTCTAAGTATCCATTTTAGGACAATGAAAGCCTAATTTTTTTGTGTGTGGTTTTTTATTTGTTTTGGGGTTTTTTTTTGTTTTTTTTTTTTTCAGAGACACTAAGTGGTTTGTTGACTAATTGGAGCGATGATGCCTCTAGGGACAGGAGCTTGGCACACTGACTTGGCTGACTTAACCAGCTAACGAGCTAATAGCAATTTAGAGAAGAAGAACCTCTGACAAGCATGAAAAGACCTTGTCTAAATGTTTAGAAATCTTTGATTAATTCCTGGTGGATGAAAACTGAGATATTGCTGGCTCTGCCTCTCTTTGTCCCACTTGATCGCTTCCACTTCTGCCTTTTGTTTCTGCCATCTTTCTGTCCTTTTGTCTCTTTTCTTGTTTCTTCTCCTTGTATACAAGGATTTCCAGAAGCTCTGCTAAAACTGCAGGGTTTTGGGTCTCCATCTCCAAAAGAAAAACTGTTCAAAACTGAGGGACAAGTTTGGAAATTGGACCTACCTGATTACCATACTATGGCGAAATCAGGAGATGACAAAATCCTGGGGCAATAATTTGGTGTCCCACCCACTGTGCATACCAGGCAATGTTCATGAGGTGCCAAAGAAACTTCATTTTCTGAGAAATGTATTTTTTTTGTCGCTTCTCTAAACTATTCTGATAGGTAGTGATATAGCAACACATATTATTTGATGACCAGAAACACCAAAATTCTCTCTCAACCAGCAAATTGTGTCTGAAAAATGGACTGTCAAAACCAAGTCTATCAGCCTTTCAGTGCCACATGGGTAAAAAGCAGGGAGGATTTTATGTATTACAGCATAATCAATATATTGTATTGTAGCTGGTGTGTAGTTTCATTTCCTAAAATCTCACTGCTGTTTAATCCAAAATTGACTGCTGACAAGGGTGCAGAAGTAGAGATAGGCAGTATTTATACTCATCGGAGATCGAGTAGCAATACTTTCCAGCACAATAAGAGTTTTGCTGCTGCATTTATAAACCTTGACTTGTACGAGCTACCAGGGTCCTAATGAAGTTGAACCTGCTGCTCCTCCCACCTATTGCTATGTTTTATTTTTCTCTGCAAAACCAAAACATCCCTTGCAAAATTATCACAGAATCACAGAATCTTAAGGGTTGGAAAGGACCTCGAAAAATCATCCAGTCCAACGCCCCTGCCAGAACAGGACCACCTAGAGTAGGTCACACAGGAACTCATCCTGGTGGGTTTTGAATGTTCCCAGAGAAGGAGACTCCACAATCCATCTGGGCAGCCTGTTCCAGTGCTTCGCCACCCTCATAGTGAAGAAATTTATCCTTGTGTTTCTTTGGTAGCTCTTGTGTTCCAACTTGTACCCACTGCCCCTTGCCCTATCATTGGACATCACTGAGAACAGCCTGGCTCCATCCTCCTGCCATCCACTCTTTACATATCTGTAAACATTAATGAGGTCACCCCTCAGTGTCCTTTGATTATGATTCAATTTAACTAAAACTGGATCTGACATGATGCACTCTCTAGGACTGTGACAAAGTAATGCAGTAGGCCCCTGCTCTTTAAAAAGCAGAACAAAAACAAATTATTAAAAAAAAGATGGTGCTCAATAAGTCAACTAGTCTCTCATGTAAAATAGGCACAATATAGCTCACTTCTACGGCTACAACACTCCTCCTTAAAAGCAGTCAGAAGCATTCATGCTGTCGATGAGAATGGAGACCTGAGATCAAATTCTGGGCAGGTAATAGATAAAATGAGATAATATTGGTTTTCTGTTGAGAGTAAGCATTCTTCCCTAATGCAAAGACATCACACTCCTTACAAATCTGCACTGGTAAGCTTTTCATAAGGCTGGTACTCTGTGGTGTGAGCAAGAAAGACCTTCACAAAGAGGGAAATTGGGGCCTCTGACAACCAGTGGTAGCTGCACCAGAAAGACTGGTGGGTCCTCAGAAAGAGGGAGGTGGCAGTGTTTCAGCCCCAGCTGTGCCCACGATGCCCTTCCCTCACCAAAAGCTCTTCACACTTTCTCAAGGGGAGCTCTATAGTATTCTAAAATAACCTTTATGGGGCTGTGTTTTACCATGGAGTAATTTCTGAAAGGAATACTGCATTTTTAGCAGTTAACTATAACTGTTTAAAAATGTGCTGTTGCTTAGGTTAAGAGAATCCAAGAGTAAGGGGTACCATCAATTTCTGATTTTCACCATCTTTGAAATTCAGTCCAGTTAGGAAGGAAAAATATGTGATGTCACACATACAAGCCTATAAACACCAATATATTTTAATGTATTATTTTTTCTTTCATATCTAGCCTCTGAGTTTTTCTACCTCTGAGTAGAAAAATATGTAACACGTTGTCTGTGCTGCTCCATAACCCAAAACACCAAGTCTCCTTAGGAATCTCCTTTCGGAACAATTTAATAAGATGCAATATTAACATCCCAAAGGTTTTTCCCACATGAGTTAGAAGTGTCACTCCCTCTGTTTTTACTAGTTTCTGCTAGATAAATACAGCCTACTTCAATTAGAAAAATTCCCATGTCCTCCATTTTTTTGACTGCTGAGGCTTATTTTTTTTTACTTTGCATCCTGAGCTCTTAAGTGGCTTTTGCTCACTTAAAAGCTATATCTCTGAATAGCATGCCTGCATTCCTGCAGAGAGTTGCTTAATCCCTCTGTATACTCTCAATCAGCCTGCAAGGAATGTAGAGCATTCTCAGATCTTTAAATGAAGGCAAGACAAAAATATATTTTCTTTTATTAATGGGAAAGATTCCCTGTACTATTTTAAAAACCCCAAAACCAAACCAAACCACATAAAAAAGAACACCAAGCCCCCTCTTTTTCAGCATTATCTCTTTTTTCCTGTTTTACTCAATTGTAATGGATTGGTTATTAATTGCCATGACATTTGAGTCATGCAGCATCTAGGACATAGGATGTGTTCAAGAGTTGCTTAATCATGTTCTAATATTTAACATGTACACTTGGTTATTAGATACTGGAGTTGTACATGCTATTTACATAGCACTATATTAACTTGGGATGTGAATGCTAGAAGGGCCAGATAATGATGAAAAAATATATGGGCAAATGAGGAGAAACTAAAAAAAAAAAAAACAACTAAACCAAAGCACAACGAGAAACAGACTCTCAGAGCATATGGGAAGAAAGATTTCACATTCAGATTTTTCTATTGTGACAACTATAGGTCTCCTCTCAGTTTTACCAATGTAACTTCCCTTCATAGTGCATATCTACTTTTACCATAAAGCAGCTGACCTTTCTATCGCTCAAATTTTCCTCAAAAATACCTACCTCGCAAATGCTCCTAAAACTCCTTCAGTATATGAGGACAGCCATCTGTGCACCAAACCATGACTTTTGCTGCCTGTTTTTACAAGCATTGACACCTCCCTCCAATTGCATAAGGAAAGGGACACCCTATATGAAAATTTGTATATTTCTCCATTCCCTCTCTCATTAGAGCAGTTAGCTCTTAGTCAGCACAGCAGACACAGCTTTTGAAACAGCACACAGAAGGAAGCCAAGCTGTCTCAAGGTGAAGCAGATGATTGCAGCACTGAATTCAGTGGTGGAGCATGAATGTTGTTGAAAATACAATTTAGCCTGAGGGTTCCACTTTAAGAATTGCTTCTTTTTCATGGATAAAACCAATGAAAATCTAAATAAGATTACTTGGCTGTGAAACTTATCCAAGAATGACAAAGATACATAGACAGAATGGAAAAAGAGAACAGAAATAAGATATACTTAACATAAGCAAAGATATTTGACCTCAGGATACTTAAAGAAGGTAAGAAACATAAGAAAGCAAAAAAAGTTTTTGGGCTAACTTCTCCTGGAAACACTTCACACTGAACGTGGTTTTGAAAGGCCTGAAGGCAACTTACCACAGGAACTAAGTCAAGCCAGCCTTTGCATGAGAGTGGACAATGGCATTTTGCAACACACAGAGTATAAATGCCTATTTTTAGGGATGGCTTGCTGTCTCCAAAGACTCATGATAGTGATACAGGACAACATGGAGGACTGCAGCAAGAGCAGTCATAGAAGCAAAGCTTACTTTAGAAACTGTTTTACAAATAAATTGCTTGTTACTTCAATTCTTTTTGTTTTACTTCTTCACATTTGATGGCCTTTGTCTCTTGTCATCCTGTGACTTCTCTCATTTTCATTCCACTTTATCATCTCTAATTATTATCATTTTAATACTTATGTCACATTCAGTCAGAGTTCCCAAGCTACTTATAAAACACTACAAGCACTCTATAGTAAGAATGTTTGTGATCCCTAGACTAAGCTTTGTTTAATGGAAATCTACAAGAAAAATAAGTTCCTAAGGAGTCATCAGAAGTAGACAAGGAGGCATAAAATGTCCAAACAAGACAGTATCAGGAAAGCCAGACTGAGCCTGGCATAAAACAAGTGGTCTGAGATTTGGTGGTGCTCTGGCAGCATGCAGGGACTACTGATGCTGGTTCCATAGGTCATTTCTAATTTTCTTCTCCTGACTTGTAGTAATGATATCCTGCTATTGTTCATTAGGGTTTTGACCAGAGTTTGCATAGTAAAAGTATTGCCAACTGCTGGCCTGGATCCTCGGAGACAAGAGCTGCTAAACTTCTAACCTATATTACAGACAAAATGACTCCCTCTCTAGCAACTCCCAGAAAACAGAAGAACCCAAAATCCCACATTTCTCCATTCTATTACTAGTCTTGCAAAAGAAATGACAGTTAATAAGAGCCAGAACTTTAAAAGCCACCTGTCCAAAATCTGGCTTCTCTCTCGGTACCTGAGCACCTACCAACATTTTCTGAGCTATTTAGTAGCTTTCACTGTCTTCATTAGGGAAAAGAACCAGGGTTGTGTTTTCCAAGTAAGCAAAAACTTTTGCGCTTTGTATACCAAACGTCTGTGGCAGATCTGCATCTTACTCTTTTCATGCCTAATTTCAAGCAGCAATCACAAATGGGTCCACTTGGTCTTCAATCCAGTTGTTCACTTGTCTGCTCAGAAGCTGCTGCATGCTGGGTGCTCTGGGAAAGACTGATCAATTCTGCAGGCATGTCTCATACCTTCCTGTCATTAGGCTTCATTTCAGTTTTTAATCTATTTTTCCCCATAGTCACCAAGCAGTTTTCTTGTTAAGTAGTCTCTAAACAAAATGAACATTTCCCTTTCCGATATTACAAACATCTCAATGACATGGCAGAAAAGTTAAAGAACACAGCAATTAAGATATCACTTCAATTTATTACTCGATTCAAGTTATAAAGGTCCACACACTCCAGATAGTTATCTCAGAAAATGGAGTCTGAAGGGCACAAAACTTGTACCTTATCTCTGCAATGCTTGTCCAGATATGTTACCACTTTAGCACATCACAAAATCATAAACCCAACAGTATCTCCAATACCAAAATACAGAAGGGTCTGATAAAAATTTCTTAGATTTACAGGATGAAAAACAACTGATGTTTTACATGGGCCACAGTCTATAGCAGCATCAAATTAAGGCAACTACTATCTACAGCAGAAAATAACACTGAAAGGCTGGTTTTGTCAGTAGCTCATCTGTATTTTTTCAGGCTCACTTGAAAGCTCCACACAAACATTGACTTTGTTACTGAAAACTGGGCATTCAACAATGAAAAGTCCAACTTTTGTGACTTACCCAAATAATTTACAGTGGAGATGAGGCTATTGGATAGCACAGCCCACAACTCCCCTGTTAGTCCCCTGTTCTGCCAACACCACCTGCGAGGTGCACTGCAAAAATGCTGAGAAAGATGTAAACATCCTCTCACATGTGGTCTTCTCTCAGCAAAACAAACATACTGGTTGGCTTCAAACTGTGGATATTGTCAAATTAATTATTGCTGTCAAGTTAATTATTGCTGCTACTGTTATTATTTTCCATTCATCATCTCTCCTGTAACGATTCACTAGCTTCTTTGGAAAAGGAGAGTGGCTGCTGGTAATGATTTCGCTGCTTTTCCTCCTCTGCCCACCTCTCAATCGCTCTTTTATATTGAATAATCATTTATATGGTAGTTTAATTAGCTAATTATGAACGTGTTTGGGTATTTTAAGGAGGAAGAATCATTGTTTATTTGCTAGTAATTAAGTGGGTTGCATTTGATTTTGGTGTCAGGAAATTTATGAGTATTATTTTTCTAGGTGACAGTAGCAAATATTAAAACCGTAATTATTTGCTTATATCTTAGTACACTGAAAGGGGAAGTAAATTTCCCTGACTGTAAGCTTCAGGCTTCTGGTGGATTATCATTGTTATAACTGATCCAAATTTACTCATTAGGATGTAGAAAGAGTAGCCAGGAAAGGGACACTAGTTACAGACAGAAAGCCTCATTGCATTTTGAAGGCTATGCAGAATACTCAATTCACCTGTCTGCCATCAAAGCCAGCACAAACAGCTTCCAACTCCTTCCTCCCCCCCTTCAAGGTCACAGGCAAAAGCAAGCATCTAAATAGGTCTTCTACGTTCCTTGTGATCTGTATGCAGCAGATGTACTTGAAAGTGAACATTGATCTTGTGAGCTCAAGAGAAGCTCCATGTACAGGAAGGCTCTGCTTGATTCTCTTGACACTAACAAACAAGACAGGTTGACAGAAAATAGCAGTAGGCCTGAGTGAAGGGAATGGGCAAGAGCAGTGGAGGCATAGACGCTGACACTCAACTCTTACCCTTCAGCATGATCCTGAGAAAGGGAGGCAGTGTCTGCTGCAGCTCTGCTCTGTCATGAAGGGGAAGTGATCAGATTTCAGCAATTACAGTAAGAAGCAGGACTAAAGAAAATCACATGAACCTGGTTCATGGTGTACCTCTGAATATTGCTATTCATTTCCCAGGATCAGTTCCTACTTGTGGCACTCATCCTTCCTTACCAATGGGGGACAGCATGGAATGAGATGAATGTCGCAGAAATTATACATTGTGAAAACTTTGGCCTTCTCAGACTTTTATTCCATTTCTCAGCCTCTCAATTTTAGAAATATGCATTACTCAGACACATTAGCTTAACTGAATATAGTTTTAAGACCTCCATTGGCCAGTTGCAGGGTCAACAGAGCAAGGCTGCTGTCACAGGTGAAGCCCCTATCACCTGTACTGCACAGCTCACACCATGGAAAGCACTTAGAAAATGGTGATAGGAGAAGTTTTAAGTCTTTGATAACATAAAATAAGAGGGAAAACATTTAGAGCATTGATTCAGGCTGAGAGAAGCAACACACTCCTGCCTGCATACTTTATGTGAAAGTACCTAGAAAGAAGAGATGCCTGTAGGATACCTAACAGCTCAGTTCCCTCACAAAGACTGACTTCTCTTCCCAATGGTGTGAAAACCAGCACAGCTCTCACAGTTTCCAGCAGCACTGGATTTGATTTACAGTTTCTGAGGCTTTACAGAACATTTTCAAACTTTACTACAAAAACTATGTAGGCTAGAATTTTACTGATTTTCAGAATTAAGCTGAAAGCAACTTAACTGCAAAAGACTGGACTATCACAAAATTATCAGCTTCTGTGAAACTCAAGGTAAAATGGTGAAATTCAGTAGATGAGATTAAGCATGCAAGCAAAGTCCAAAGTAGCCCATCAGAACTCATCCGTACCCACTTCGTATTTCCAGAGGTCCCTCTTTCAATATGAACTGAATGTCTTGCAATGTGAACTGAAGGTCGTTAGAGATGGGTCCAGAGCTGCATAAGCAGGGAGTAAGTCCTGGAGTCAAGGACCCGGGCTAAATATAACCCACCATCAGCTTCATCCTGCCTTAGCCTTGAGTCTCATATCAAAGCATTCTAGAGAATTTCAAGTGCCTTGGTAACATGTGAGAAGAAACTTGCTGTCAGGTATTCATATCTCTGCATTTCACAGCTTTACAGTTTATTAATGACATATGTACAGCAAGCTTTAGATGTATGAGTCTCAAGCCTCCACATCCTTACACCACTTTCTCACAAGTATGTTTTTGGTTGTTTTTTTTAACCTGGAGTGGAGTCACAAATTAAAAGCAGAATGCATTCCAGCACCTCACAGTTAATTAATATCTTGGCCACACAAACAACATTCTAATGCTCAAAATCTTTTAAAATCCAGTTGGTATACATTTTCATAATCTAATTATCAACAATTGGTTTTCCCTCAGTTGTATGAACACTTAAACTGACTAATGAATATTTAAAGCTGATACTTTATCAAACATCTTGAGGCCATTTATCATCAAGATCTACAGCACTGTGACAGCTGCTAAAGTATACGAACTACACACACACACATCCAGTAATTTGGAGGTATGTTCACTGAAGGGTTGTGCTACGAAAGACTGCTGCAAGCTTACACTTGCCCAGTTGGTGCAAATCTCCCCAAAATTTAAGATTCCTTAGAATCAAATAATGATGCTGGCCTTATGCAGAGCTGCTGATGTTATGCATGTAAAATGCAAACTCACTGCATTTTAAGTCAGTAATACTACTTGTATGTTTCAAAAAAAATCCCTTTGAAACAGGAGAAATGCTGTGACATCTCTCTCAAGAATATATGTATGTGATCAAGGGTCAGGAAGACTGTTTTGTTTAACAATATAAACTTTTAAAAGCTTTATCTTCACCACAAAATTTTCTTATTCTAATTAATCAATACAGTCACAGTGTTACTCATGTTTCAGCCTGGATGTTACAGTCATTAAGATTGGCAGGTTTCTCACAGCCTTGATTTCCTACAGTTATTAACACCGGTACCCAAGAACAGAGAAGTTTACACAATGCCCCATTAACCATTGCTTTCTAGCTTCAAAAGTGCAAAAGAATGCTCTGTGGGACAGATGACCCACAAATGCTACACAGAAAAATTACATTTCTGTTCCTGTTGTTGACAGAGTAGGGCAGAATGAGGGATTAAGGAGAGGTGGAATGCTCTCAGAGGTGAACAGAGAAAAGAGATACTACCCATTTTTTTTTATTACCCCTAATCTTGAAGAAACCCCTTTTTCCTCATTTACACTACACACAGACAAGCTTTTCGTATCTTGTTAGAAGCAAAGCCCCTAATAGCGTGGAAAGGAAAGTCAGAAAATAGCAGCTGCAGACAAAGAAATAGGACTGAGCTCTACACCATATTCTTCCCCACAATGTCCAGTCTATTTTTATTATGCTTATATGATACAGATGGAGCTTCCACTACTTCTCTTAAAAGTGTCTTCTACAAGTCAGGCAGCCTCACAGTTAGAACATTTCGTAATACTTGACTCATCATTTTATTTGTCAAAGAACTCTAGATTTACTCCCTTTTCTTCCTCCAAATGAGCTTGCAAACTCAAGGAGTTAACTTTTCAATTTTTTGGGGGGAATAAAAGCACTAACAAAATGCTTCAGAACTGTAGTCTTTTTAAAATAAAACAAAACAAAACAAAACAAAACAAAACATTGCTTAATAGTAAAAAGAAGCCTACCAAAATAGGATCAGAGATTTTTTTAAAGTGGGGCAGGAAAGGGCGGATGAATGCATCCCCAGAGTATGTAACATAGAAATGAGATTGTAAAGTGAACTAGGATCAAATAAAGTTACCTTGATTCAAACTACACAATCTAATGCAGCAGCATTAGAGACGCATCTCTGATGTCTACCCAGAAGTTACCACTCCTTTACTAACATAGCATGCTTCCTTGCAAAATAAACCTATAGCCAGAAATAGCTATTATATGGAATGTACTAACATCCCTAATTTAGTTTCAATACAAGCAAGCTGCAGCCCACAGAGTACAAGCAACTACATGGGCCAGTCCAAGTTTTATCAGCCTAATGTGTCATAGCAAACTGTAGCTGCAGCTGACCCCAGGCTGCTCAGAGAGGCAGCCCACCTCTTCATGAGGAAAGAACATGTCATTTCAAGGGAAGACCTCTGTTCTGCTCAAGCAGTGGAGCTGCAGGATTGCATCTTGGCTCAAGGTTCATCAGCTGGCATTAGGGATGAAATCAGTGACAGGATAAGCAAGACCCAAACACAAGTGGTTTTGCTGCTGCAGCTGGAAAAAGCTAAGCACCCTCCAAGTACAGGGCTGCAATCAAGACAGAATAGAAGTGTTGCCTGGATTTAGCACAGAAGGCTTGATCACTGGGATAGAACTAAATCGTGATGCACCACACAGCACACCTCAGTCTTCTGGTCCCCTGTTGTTCACATCAGAGCATGCCATAAGGACTCTCTCAGTCCCTAAGCTTGGACTTCCTTCCCAGAGAATGCCTGCATGCCCCCAGGCATAGGGTTTGGAAGCAGCCAGGAAATACATTTAGACTCAAACAGTGCAAAGCACACTGGGACTTCACTGTTTGTTTATAGCTGGAGTGAACACAAGGACAGATGTGTATTAAGCAATGCGCTGAGGACTGGGATTCTGCCTGGTGTACTTCCTCTCTGCATTCCACTCCCAAAAGAACATGAGCCCTTTGTATCAAGGTTTCTTGTACAGTCTGGAGTGATGGTTATGCTAGAAAGTATTTCCTTGTACTTTTGCATGCAAAGAATTTGTTATTTGGGGTTATTCCTAAGTAGAAAGTACATGAAGCTGGAGATGAAGCCTGCTACGTACAAAGTTTTGGGGTTTTTTTTAATGTACAGATGAAAGCAGTAGTTTACACATAAGTATATCAATCTTTTCCTCTGAAAAATAAACCTCTTTACTCTTCAAAGACTGTGCCCAGAGAAGACAAATGGCATTCTCTGAGGTGGACAATAAAAGTATTTCAAAATTTTCATCAGGCTCAGGTGCACATACCTCACAGCTTGTAAAAGAAAGGACAAAGGATGTTCACCCCATAAAAGAAGACTTTTCCACGCAGCTGTCTGTCATAAACTTATATTAAACTCATTTAATTTGGGACTCGAAGATTATGGGGTTAGAGAAAGTCATACAACTAATCACAATGATATGTTGACTGCTACTACAGGATTGGAAGGAGATTAAAACTGGACAGAGCTCAATTATTTGGTTTGTTTTGAGCTTCTCCAAGCTTAACTGTTATGGACACTAAGTCATCAAAGGAAGCAAGAGGCTGGATTTAAAGTCATTATGTCTTCCAGACTGGGGTAAATATGAACCAGAGAAGACCATTGCGTGTCATTTGCATGCTCAAGGAGGAGCATTTGTAACCTGGAAACTGCTAGTCTCTCACTCTGTGGTCACATTTTCTGAAATGCCTTCCATGCCAGTAGGCATCCACATTGACACTTTTCACCAGCTTCGGCAGGTGATTTGATGGCATTCACTGGCAAAACCCACCTTATGGAATCTGGAGCCTTTGGATTGGCTCTCTGGGGCTGTCATAGCTGATGAGCTCACTCCCCAAGGTGGCCTGGCCAGAAGTACCTCTCAGTTCTCTCCACAATTACAACCATACGCACTCACACCACATTTTCTTAATAGGCAGCTGACAGGCAGGAAGATTATTTGTAATAACTAGGCTTATTATCACAGCTCCTAATGACATAAAGTGACCCAAATGGAGGATAGCATGTTCATCTGCGTCCTTCACCTACGTCAGCAGGAGGAAGGACAAACTAACCAAGTGCAAGGACAGCAAAATGAAATATGTAGAGTCTCTAACTTTAGACCAAAAAGGCACAGCCTGGAGGGAAGGAGCTCAGGTGATCTAAACAAAGTGCAAAGCAGAGACAACCTGGACTTTCCTCTGGCTCATTGCTAATGCAGCGAGTGCCAGCAATTTAATCTTGGGAAAGCTCCAAATCAGACCTCACAACAAGAGATACCAGACCCCAACAGCTGCACTGGCAGAACATGCTGGCACGCTGTTCTTTTGCTGTCCCAAGGTGTCTGAGTGAATGCAGTCAGTCTTGTAATAGAGGGAATTTTCTCAGGGCTGTTCAAACAAATCTAGGACATTCCATGAGACAAGTTGTTTAACTCCTGCTTGCCCAATCTGAAGTCAGCATGTGACCTTCTCCTTTACAATTAATCTGAGACAATTCAGCCACATTCAGTGTTGGAAGGTTTCAGATCAACATTTAGAGAATGGAGACCAGGCAGCTACTTGACCAGAGTTAGGTGCACTTTGGAAACATCAGTTATCCCCTACTCCCCAAATTCTGACTGGCATGATGGGAAACCAGCTGGTAGAGTGGCAGAAGTGTCTCATGAGGTAGCACATAAGCAAAACCAAGGTCCTTTATAAACTACAGCTTTGAGATAATCTTCTTGATCTGCTTCTTTTTTGCTCACAAAAGGCCTCCTTTCTGTCTTTCCCATATTATGACACCCGTATTATTACAATATCCTTTCCTGCTGTTTGGATTCACTGGAAGAGCTATCCAAAATCTCCCTACTTCATTGATGCCTTGCAAGTCACAGATCAGAGAAATATGTGCACGAAACAGTGAAAGCTGGTGAGAGTGAAAAAATGGCATATAAAGAAATTACTAGAGAAACTGCATTGCTGAGTCAGAGGCAGCAGATGATGACAGTTTGTTTCCATCATGGAACTTAATCAAATTGGGTAGCAACAAGCCAAATGCAACCTGGGGAAGTATGGCTCTTTCCATCAGTGGGACCTCAGCAGAGGTTAAAAGTTCAACAGGAGAAGATGCTAAAGTATGCTCGATAATTCTCTTAGAACTACAGTAACAGGAGCAATAATATAAAATTAAAGATACCAGCAGTCAAAAAATTTACTCAGAAAAACATAGGCTGGCAAAAAGCAAGACAAGGATACACTCATTCCCAGCTGAGGACAGCTAATGGGGTTACAGTCATACAAATGTATTCTTTATGTGATTAACTTATCCGTCCTGACTTGTGAAAGAATTTGTGCATTACTAGGAGACATTCTCCCTCCCCTTTTAGTCTGCCCTGCTGAGGCCTCCTCTAGAGTCCTGTGTCCAGTTTTGGGATCCCCAGCTCAAGAGGGACAGGGAACTTCTGGAGACAGTCCAGCGCAGGGCCACCAAGATGATCAGGAGACTGGAGCATCTTCCTTATGAGCAAAGGCTGTGGGAATTGAGGCTGTTTAGTCTAGAAAAGAAGAGACTGAGCGGGGAATCTCATTAATATTTACAAATACCTAAATGGTGAATGTCAGGATGTTGGGACATCTCTTTTCTTTGTTGTATCTAGTGACAGGACAAGGGCTAATGGAAAGAAATTGGAACACAAAAAGTTCCATTTAAACATAAGGAAAAACTATTTTACTGGCAAGGGAGCCCTGGTACAGGCAGCCCAGGGAGAGTGTGGAGTCTCTTTCTATGAAGGTCTTCAAAACCCATCTGGATGCGTTCCTGTGTGACCTGATCTAGGTGGACCTGCTTCTGCAGGGGGGTTGGACTAGATGATCTCTAAAGGTCCCTTCCAGCCTCCTCTACTCTGTGAATAACAGAAGGCAAAGATATGCAAAGAAATAATTTTCTTCATGCTCAAAATTTATTATCATATGATTTTGTTGCATATTTAATTTATTTTTATAGTAGTTTTCCTAGGTTAATATTTTACTGATACTTGTCCTAAACACAGATTTAAAAAACTAATGTTGATAGCAAGTCTCACTGAGTGCTCTTGTGAGGATATTTAATGAAGAAAATGAAGGATCACAAAGTAAGACAAATCTTATTGTAACTATCTGCAGGAGACAGACCTTGCAAAAACAAAAACCTGCCATACTTGGGTGAAATTGAATAAATGACCTATTGTGAGGATGAATATGCGGTGGAAGCAGAAAACATACTTACATTCTGCAGTGTGAGAATTTTAAGATAAACTTTTTTTTGTTAAAATAGTAAAGAAAAAAACATTTAAAAATTTCAGAACATGTGGAATGGTATAAGAAAGAAAAACTTCCAATGTCAAAAGTTTCTCATATTGATTTCTGGAACAGGTAGGGAAATGGACCAAGAGATTGCATATTTGACCTGCCCTGGCTTTAGTAAGTGAAATTTGGACTAAGCAATGTGATTCCATACTTCTAGGAAGCATTTTTGGAAGAAATGTGTTTGCCTGGGGTAAATGAAGTGGGAAGCAGAATTAGTTCAAGTCAAAACTGTGAAGAATACCTATAGCTTAGGAGAGCCCAGTCCATATTTCCTTCTGTTTACTTGTCTCCCACCTAGGGATCATAAAACTGACTCTCTGAGAGGCTTCACTCATGTCTCTGTGATAAAAAAAGCATCAAGGGGAAAGGGGAAGATGGGTCAAGCAAGTTGGTATTTGAGAGGAAAAAAAGGGGGAAACCATGGATGCAAAACTACAGATAAAGGAAGAGGGGGTACTGAAAGATGTATAAAGCCCACGGCAAGAGGCTAATGAAATCACAGAACTGAAAAGAGATGGCAAGTAACACAGGTTGTTCAGCTGGACAGGAAAATTTGAAGGCAAGAAATCCTTTGAGTGCAATCACTTATACACCCTATAAGCACAAGCTATAATGCTGTACTGACAATTACTCTGTATTGTATGGCAACAAACTGAATAGATCAAATCAGGAAGTCTATAATAGAAGTGGGAATCAAAAATCACAATGACAAGGACTGCATCTCACCAGGGAACAACGGAAGACGTGAGGCAATGAAAACTCAAGGAAGGGGTTATCTCCAGACCAACCATCAGGAAGCCAATACAATGGTCTGTGTTACAGTTTACTCTCTAGTTGCCCAAGAAGAACATTCAAGCCTGGCAACACACAGACGGAGAAGTTTCTCTATGCATAAGAGGACTGTAACTCTAATAACTCCCATGAAAAGCAATGCATATAAAAAGTGTGGAAAAGTCCTTTGTAGCTCTCTGTGTACATCTTCAAAGTCCATAGAGACACTGAGCTTTCTTACCAGAGCATATGTTTTGTTCTAGGAGGTCAACAGTTTAATGCAAACTAATTAAGACACAATATCCTTTCCCTTTTATTGGTGATCACAGTTCCTGTAGCAAATGGAAGAATAGATTATGTACATAACTAGTATTAAGAAATGTGTTTAATGTACTCTAACTCCCTGTAACAACATCTAATGTCTAAGGGAAGAGACTGCACTTTGTGACCAGATAATTCTTTGCGGATCACATAAAACACAAAACTAGGGTTTGCCGACCATAATCAATCAGCTCCAATCTTCAGAATAATAGCACAACTTTTTCAGCTGCACCAGTTTCTGAAGAATAAAGATTTCTAGAAAAACCTGAGCACCTCTTACAGAATTGTAAAATTAGTGGCTGTAAAGAATATAGTGTACATGATGTATCTGAATTACAAGCATTTGACAAAGCATCTCAGGAAATGTTATTCACAGAATTAATTCACTTCGGTCTTCACGGGAACAAAATCAACCAAAGCAAAAACAGACTGAAGGGCAGTAAACAAAATCTGTTTTTTGGCACTACACCAAGTTCGCACGCTTAGGTGGCTGGAATATTATAGGGAAATATATTAATCTATTATTTGCCTAGTGTCTTCATCATTGTTCCAGAAAAAATAAAGTGTCTGTTAATAATGAATGACATGGTTATGAACTAAAAAATAGTTTAAGTCATTAATCAAATGAGAAAAAGAAAAGAAAGATACCTTTAAAGGCTGGAGCTGTAAATGAGGAAAAAAAGACTGAAACAAGCTCTATAGAGAGGCACTAGCTACTTTCACAGATTAGCTGTGAGGATCATACCTGGTGCCATGTGTTGCAACAGCGCAAAAATATCAGTGCCAGGTTCTCTTTCATATACCTTGCAAGAACGTCACTGTCCCTCAATAACCTTGAAAAATAGCTTTGGGGCTCCAGACTTCCAAAATAACAGCAGTGTAGTTGAGGATAAGGTCTTAAGGGTTTTGGTGGCTCATGGCACAACTGTGATTAAATAGCTCTTCAACTCCAGACAGACACATTCAGACAGCAAGTCTGACTATGTTCACATATCATGTGACAGAGTTCAGATGAGCCTCCACACTAAATTTGACATTAGATTTGCTCTGCATGCACAATTTATTTGCACAGGTACATTAGCAGCCTTTGCAAGCTGTGAATGCTGGTTTCCCCAGAAATAAAGAAAAAAATTATGTATAGGATTCCGTTATTGAGCAAGATATTTTATGTCTATGGGATATCCTGTAACAAATAGGGAACTTGGGAATTCCCACATTGGTTTAGGGACCTTTTGACCTTCTCACAACCCCATGGATTAAAATGGTTTTGCATTTGGGGTCAAGCATATCAGAGAAAAGGGAGATTCAGTCCCTATTTCTAGAACACTCAGGGATACTTCCTTCACTTTGAGACGTCTCATTAACTAAAACAAAAACCTAGCTAAAGCAGAAGTAGAGGAGAAACAAGAGCATCCGGGGGCTGATTTACAAGGAGACCCTATGAAAATGAAATACACAGACTTTGGCTCTGAGACAACGGAGAAAAATAATATAACAAGAAATGACAAATACTTGAAGGTTATAAACACCAAGAAAGGAGAGGAATTTTGGATTGTGCAAGAAGTAGTAAACCTATGAGTAATGGCATTAAATTAAGAAAAGATAAACTTGCATTGAAACATCAATTTGTCTTTACAAGTAGTTCTAGTATGATATCAAGCAGTCTTCCAACAGAAAGTTCAGAAGATCCATTGCTTTGGATACTTAGGAGGATTTTGGACAAGTAAGCGAAAGTGCTCTGTGAGAAAATATTCCGTACTGAGAGCCAGAGAAGCTGCATGATTTAGTAAGATTTTTTCTTTCTGTGACTTCTCTGAAAATCTATTTTGAAACAAAACATTAGTATGAGCTTTTCTAGCTTACAAAGACAGTGCAAGTTAATTTGTCTTCTCTTGCTAAAGAGGTCCTACAAATTATAAAATTATTATTGGATACTGTTCAATGTCACTGCATCTAAACTCAATGTAACCGATTTACCGATTTAAAAGGAAATACTAAGAAAAAGCTAAATATGCAGACGCTGGCAAAGAAACAAAGAAGGAGAACTCAACAGACATATCTGTTTCATATCTGAAGGATATAAATCACAATGGATCAGAGACAAAAACGCACTCAAGCAATGGCAGCTTAAATTACTTCTTCAAACTCCAGAACTAAACAATTGTGAAGCCAAAAATTGATTCCAGCAATACCTCATGAAGCTGGGCACTCTAGATTCCCTTCTTAAATCAATGGGACATGTATCTGCTCATGTCATGACTAAAAGCTCGTTTCCTCTAAAAAAAAATGTAATTCAGGTATGTCTGAGCAGTAATAGGTACTAATAAGCACGCTAGAAATCACAGAAAATGAAAGAGATGTTCAGCTCCAAATCAGTCACATGGTGGAAGAGACATATTTAGCTGTATTAATACAATGTAACAGCTGAAATACAAACATTTGAATGTTAAAAGTACCTTTCAAATGAATCCCTTTTTTTTAATGACCTTTTATAGCACAAAAAGCTAAAAGTAAAATAACCGTACAAGTTATGCATGACCAAGTTTGAATCCACAAAGTATATTTGCATTTAGGTATTGAAAATATTTATGTGATTTTTTGTACCTGCTGGAGAATCTGAGAGACTTTTCTGACCTTAAATGGGGTCATTTCTGCTTTGTACTAGTGAAAACACACTCAGTATAGCTAAAAAGCACTTCCTAAACCTTACTCTCATAGAGAAGAGATATTATGTTTGCTTGTGCAGCTGTAAACCATGTCCCCTTCTGCTAAAGGTTCTCCGGCCCGCGTCAGCAACGGTTGCAGATAATCTAGGCAGCTAGACTTGAAATCTTCTTTAAAAACCTAATGATTAATCAAGTCTGGTTTTGCAGTATTAGTACTGTCAGGGGTCACAGGCAGGCTGATGATAAGAGTCCAATCCCTCAGAAATTAATTTGAGTCCTTCTAAAGGGATGAAGCAATTGGAATGGAAAGCATCAGCTGGAAGTCACTGCTTACTGATGGAAATGAAGGGCAGCAGCTGGATCTCACTGGATCATTTTGTTGCCTGCAGCTCTCATGCACTGTTTGAGTCTCCAGGGTATATGTGATGCTGTGCAAGTGCCACTGTTGGACACTATTGAAGCTATGGCAGCTTAAGGCAGCAGAAAATTAATGCAGGATCCTAAGGAAAGGGCAGGGTAGACAAGATCAAATTGTAATCTCACCTAGGAAATAGAACAATGACTGTGTATCTCTTACGGCAAAGTGTCGCTGTGCTCGTAATTGCTGGTAGACACCTGGCACAGCATCCACGTAACTGCTGGCTCACAGCAAGGCATATACATTTCCACAAGATGAGGCTTTCTATGATGGCATACCCAGTCTAAACACCAGCGTGAGGGCAGTGCCACTCCTTCACACCTGAGAAACAAGAACGCATTGCTGTTTCATGGGCTGACATGGCTCCCTGACTGCTGTCCAGGCAAGAGACTAATATTATGGGAAAGTGTGATTGCAGCAACTGTTGTCTGAACCATGCTGAAGTTTCCCCAGAAACCTTCCTCATAGTACTCTCTGCTTTAAGTGAGGTTGCCCAGGTAAAGAAGCTCTGGCCTTGAGCTGTAAAGAGCTTAAAGCTCTGGTCTCTAAAAAACACACCTTTTCCTTTATCTTTTTTTACAGGGAAGATGAAAGAATGGGAGCGCGGGGTTGGAGGGATCATCATTGTTTACATCTATTGCATGAAACAAACAGAAAAAAAGAGCATCTGAGCTGTTGGAGTCATTAACACACCAGAGCCAAGGGCTACCAATGGGTGTGCCACACAGATTGCCAGCTCCTTTTTGACTCCTTCTCATCCACAGTTTCTCTTCCACAGCATGCACATTTTTATATATTTCACAATGCCATGGGGTCAGGCAGCCCCCATGCTGAGTCTGTAGCACAGATGACATCACTGCTAGTATTCCAGGCAGCTACTCCAAGGTGAACACACTACAAATACGTAGCCAGAGGAACACTCTGTAAATGAGCAACCACAGGAACCTCTCTCCAGTGCAGACTTGATTGGGATAGCCAAACTGCAGCTCAGTTTCTGGCTGCCTGCCAGGATGCATCCCAGGGTCACTCCAAGCAGTAGAAGGGGGAGCAAGGTCATGGGAGAGAGAGCTGAGGGTGGCAGTGGTTCCAAGATGTGCCTGTGTGTAGAGAGCAGTCACAGTCCTTCTTCCCCTGACTACAGCACTGAAATGAAACAAGAAGCTGCAGGCTCTGACTGACAGGCAAAGAAGAGGGAAGCCGCTGTCACTCTGTGGAAGGATGTTGGGAAATGTCTGGACAGATCTTTGGCCCACAGTCCTGATTGCACTCCCTAGCCAGCCTCATGCTTCCTCTCTACCAGTGCAATGTGTAGCACTGCACAGGTCAAAGCAGGCAGGGGAAAAAATGCAATGCATAATTTTTCATTTGATAGTTGTACCAACTAAATACAACAGTCTTTCAAATGAAAATGTTGAAAAAGGCTCAAGACCAAGCCTTGGCCAAAACATGAATCACCATAAAAACTACACTTAGAACAATCCCCATATAAGGAAATGTAAATAATCATCTCAAGCCCCCTGCACATTTAGATACCCTTGAGCCAACAAGTAGGCCAGCTCTACTGGGCTGAGCGTACCTCTGGGTATTCTCACACACAAATGTGCCTGTTCCTGGAAAGTGATAAGAGGAAAAAATCAAAGAAGACTATAAGAATAATTTTGTGCAGTAGTGCTGGAGAAGCAAGTCTATAATATGACTGTATTCAAACGTGTGTCATCTACTGGTCTTGAAAAAAATCTGCGAAAACAAAGACCATACCCACCAGGTTTCCCTGAAACTGCACTGTACTACTAAAAGCATTTCAGTTGCTTTGGCCCTTCCACCCCAGATTTACCCCCTGCTTGGAGAGAGTCTACACTGAGCTCTGCAGAGCTGTAATGCAGTAGGCAACAGCACTGTGCACATACAGAGACTGAACACAGACACAGCTCAATTTCTGACCACTTTCTTCTGAAAAGAAGATCCCCATATAAGGAGATCTAACACTTTCCCTTTGGGGCTCAGGCAGTGAGTGGCTGTGGAGGGATTACACACATGCTCACTCTCACAGTTCAACAGCATTTTAACTCATTCCTCGGTGATGTGGATTTGAAACTGCTTTGCTATTGTGGTTCCCTGAGACAAAGGGGCAGAGGAGGGAATCAAGTGAAGAAGGGGTGTCTATTAGGAATGCCTCGTAGGAAGTGTTGGGCTTCTGCCTGCTCCAGGACCAGGCTGCCCAGACTTTGTTTGTGGTAGGGCTGGACATGGCACATTTGACACACCCACTTCATGCAGCCTCCCTCATGTAACAGAGCCTACACGCTTGGCCAAGTATTCAGAAGAGCTCCAGCACAAAAGCATTTGAGTCACACTCTGAACAAAAGGCAGACGGAAGGAAGAGGTACAGAGATGCAGTTGATTTAATACAAACAGCTATTATTGGAAGATGATTTCATTAATGAATTATCCCAATTGCAGCTTAGCTAGTGGGCATGTGAGAAGCCCGAAGTCATTGGTTAAAGCTGAAGTGATTTTCTTTTGTTCTATAATTTAGCTCCTTGGGAGTTTCCAGTCTCCCAACAGTCTCTAGTCACACACATGCATATAGAGCTCACTACACAATCTACATGCTAATTTCAGCACACAAACTGAAGCTGCCTCCCATACTCCAAAATGTCTTTTCAACTGAATTATAACAATGTAGATGGAAAAGGTAGGACAACCACAGTAACAAAGTTGGGGTGGCTGGGAACACGGGGACATGAAGAGAGAATGACATTGATAGGAAGTGAAGAGAAATTCTGAAAAAGAGGAAAATGAAGGAAAAAACTGGGAAGGGAGGGCAAAGTAGAAAAGGAAGGGGTATGAAGAATAAAAGACTAGAGAAAGATAGCAAGGAAGGAAAAATTAAAAACATTGAGGCAGTGGAGTTGTTCTAAAAACTGCTGAAGAAAAACTTGTGTGTTTTATGGGTAGGTTTTAGTTTTCTGAATAGAGACATTTTGAAAAACTTGCATTTTCTGAGGCACCCAACGTTGGTCTGGCAGATCTGACACAGAACCTAATGGAGAGCCAAGGTCTCCTGCAGGCCAGGCAGGATACTCTAGGTACCTAAAATGGCACAACATTCCCAAGCTTAGGCAGTTCAATTGCACTCTACATGTTGAAGACCACAAGGTAGAGCCAGACACTCATGTGCAAGGGGGAGAACCAGGGCAATAGCGAACAGTGACAGAGTCACATCTTCTCATTCTCCAACAATCTTGCGAGATACAAAAGTGTTAACTGTGTGGAAATTGGTAGCCACCACTGTGGGAAGGTGGGCATGGGTCAGAAAGATCAGTCATTGAAAACAGAGACACACATATTTGGATCAATTAGCAGACGCATGAGGTTGAGTGTATTATAAAATTGCCAGCTGAAATCAGGAACAGCCATCACATTTTAAAGAACAGTTCACACTGCATGTAATAGGAGAAATACTTCAGGGCAGTAAAGAAAGCTTAGGAAAGAAAAGCATAAAAACACAGTAACTATCTTAGCCTGCAGTTCAGTGAAATATCTGCCTAGCTTTTTATTCTAGTTCTCACAGTAGTCATCAGCAGCTATTTTGCTGAGAGTCCAGAATGAAGGCAGGCCTCTGTACTTCTGCAGAGCACTTGTAGTGTTGCAGTCTTAGCCGAGGGACTTTGACCCCTTGGCACCTAATGGCCTTTAGTAGCTTTCTGTTCTGTGAATGAGATGTCTGTGAACTCTCAATTTCCACAACACTCTGCTTGAAGGAGCTCCACCAATGAATCCCAGAACACGCTAAAAGCCAGGATCTTTGGATTGCTTTGAACCTGTCCTATCTCTTGTTAGCTTCACAATTCATGCACAGGGAAAGATAGTGGATGGTTACTCCCCTAGATCCTCACCTGGTGACAGTTGTGACTTTGTTTTTAAACAAAGCACAGTGGTTCCATGTGGAAGCTCTGGTGTTTATCCTACTCGTACTTCCCTGAATGAGAAAAATAACTTGTGTTTTTCTTCTGTAGTTGTTATTGTACATTGTTAATGAGAAGAGGGTAGTCAGAAAATCACGCTTGATGAAGCAAGTTGGGGAAAGGCAATCTAAATGTATTTTCTTACACCTTCCTCATTCTCAGTGAATTGATCTTTTCCATTAACCACAAACTTCTTTGAGCAGCTTCACAGAGACTTTCACGTTCTTAACCAGTGCAACCCAATTCAAAATGGCTTTTTTTCCTGGATTATTGTAATGCAATATACTGTCTGTGGTACATGGATATTCTTGTCCCCAGCAGCTATCCTGAACAGAGGATAAAGGAACCCCTGCTATCAGCACTGCCAGGCAAAAGACATCTTCCTTACCTCCAGCATTTGCANAGCAGGAAAGGAAAAGTATGATTTACCATCAACTGAGCCTGCCCTCTGCACTGATTCATTTGGTGCCTGGACAATCCTAGAGGAAAAACAAAAGGCAACCTTCATGCCTGTCATCACATGAACATACACATATTCCCAGCTCTGTACAGCAGCACTGCTCCCTTGGTTGGCAAGGATTGCACTTTAGGGTGAATCATACCAAACATATGTCTTTTTTGCACATCCCTTCTCAAAGTTCAACTGGGAAGAAATATAATAGTTCCCATGAAATAGAAGAACAGAGAATATGATGAGGCATGAAAACATTAATTGGGAAGAACTGATAGATCAAGAGAAGAAAGGAATAAGAATGGAAGTCAAAAGAGTCTGAAGAAAAGACATGGAGAGAACCGAGAGGCTGGCTGCTCATGTGATGCAACAGAGCAAGCGTTTTTAATTGGGTCAGCTTATGAGAGGGCAAATGACAGTCTGTTTTTACTGTGTATTTTTGAACTTATGTAACCTTAGCATGCTCCCTTATTACAATACGTTTTATTGCTAATCATTTCCATCTGCAAAACAATCTCTTACTGAGGCAAACTGTATGCAGCATACTAGAGCTGAAGCTACAGCTGCTGATTTGGTATAAATGAATCTGTTTTTTCTTAGGATTAGGAAAGCTGATTGGGCTTTTTGCACTACTAAGAAAAGCAATCCACAATTTTAAAATAACTTGAAAAACGTCCATGAGAAATATTGTTCAATGCCTGTATTGAAAATTTTGAGAATTATGGCAGGAGATAGTTTTTAATATTTTAGATAAAAAGGGGTATGAAAATGCAGCAACATAACTAGCCAAAGATTTAGGAAATAAGACAAAAGTATATTGTTATGCATGCGCAAATATATGTGTGCATAAGCCTGCCCAGATGACACTGACATACCTTTAGTGTGCTACTACTAGTAATATAAGCAAAAACCAACCAAACATTAAACACTCTGCGGGACACCTTTTAAAATCATTACATATGCATCTTTCCATTTAAAAATCTATGTAAGCATAAAGTTTAAATTTTGACTGCATGGAAGTTGAGAACGTGATTGTGGCAAAATGTGTCTTATTGGCTTTCTGTAAAACTGAATGACAATAATATGCTTATAAGTCAATGGGTCCTGATGAGATACATCCAAGAGCGCTGAGGGAGCTGGCTGATGTGGCTGCTAAACTGCTCTCTATCATTTTTGAACAATCATGGAGGACAGGTGAGGTGCCTAAGGAGACAGGCCAATGTCACTCCAGTCTTCAAAAAGGGCAAGAAGGACAACCCAGGAAACCACAGGCCAGTCAGCCTCACCTCCATCCCTGGAAAGGTGATGGAACAACTCATCCTGAATGTTGTTACTAAACATATTTAAGGAAAATATGGATATCAGGAGGAGTCAATATGGATTCACCAGGGGGAAATCCTGTTTGACCAACCTGATAGCCTTCTATGAGTGCATAACTGGATGGCTAGATGAGGAAAGAGCAGCGGATGTCATCTACCTTGACTTCAGTAAGGCTTTTGACACTGTCTCCTATAACATCCTCATAGGAAATCTCAGGCAGTGTGGCTTGGAGGAGTGGACAGTGAGGTGGATCGAGAACTGGCTGAATGACAGAGCCCAGAGGGTGTTGTTCAATGGCACAGAATCGAGTTGGAGGTCTGTGGCCAGTGAAAATTCCACAGGGTTCAGTTCTGGGGCCAGTCTTGTTCAACAGCTTCATCAATGACTTGGATGAGGAACCTCAGCAGGTTCACTGATGACACCAAATTGGTCATGATGGAGCCCTGGCACGGGTTACTCAGGGAGGGTGTGGAATCTCCTTCCTCGGAGGTCTTCAAAACCTGCCTGGATGTATTGCTGAATGACCTGATGTAGGTTGACCTGCTTCTGGAGGGGAGTTGGACTAGATGATCTTTAAATGTCCCTTCCAACCCCTACCATTCTATGATTCTATGAAAAGTGTACAAAGATATATGTTTACCATTGAAATCCTGAACCTACAACTCCTCACATTTGAACCTGTTTTGCTGGAGCTAAAATAGCATTCTTGGTTCCACAGACATAATCATTAAAGACCTGTATGTCCTATCTGCACTTATGTCTGCTTGCTCAAAATATTCTTTATTTGAAAGAGCTGAGACGAGAAATAAAAATTAACCTCCAATACATGACAAGTATTATAACTATAGGTTGGTGTTTCACTCCAAGAAAAGTAAGAATGAAAAGGATTCTCCCCATTCTAAGATAGTGTTCCTATGCAGCTCTTTTGGGCAATGCTTATTCCTATATATTGCACCAGCCCAACTTACATCAGATTCAAACATCATTCTGGTAGTAAACCACGTCAGAGCTCTCCCTGGATAAGTGTATCAACCTAAGCAGCACGTGTTCATTTCCCAATGGGTTATAAACTGCTATGTGGTATACTCGATAGTGCCAACAGAACCAAACTTACCTAGAAATATTTACAAAACCCCAAACAACAAGAAACAACCCAATCATAGTTTCCACTCAGTTGCATACAGAATCTATGAAATTTCCCAGTACCTTATGCAGCATAACTCTCAAAAAACCCCACACTTCAGCTGTGGCTGAACGCAGCTGGCTACCTAAATTGTAGATTAGCCCTTTTTACACCAATATGAAAAGCCAGGCAGTGGCTGTAAATATAAGCAGGAGCAGCAAATGAGAAAAGGATTTTCTCTTGTGGGAAAATGCTGTTGCTATGTGAAGGGAGGAGGTAAGAAGTTCCTTATTCAGGCAAGGAGGCTACATCCTGCAGCTAGGTCCAAAACTGAACACCAGGTTCAGAGGCTTTAGTAGTTAGACCACTTCTAGCCACAGTTGGAAATCTGCCTAATTAAGGACCACAACAGGGAAAACTTGTTAGAATCTACCTACCACCTCAGGTAGAAAATAGAAGAAATATCCCTGACCTAATTACAAGGTCCCTAAGAGCTTACAAATCTCAACATTAACAAAGCTGCATGTGATAAGATGTTCAGTAACAGCAGTTGTTTGCAGAGGCTGACTCCATACTGCAGTCTAGTTGGATTAGCAAAATACTTTGAAAATCAGCTGCCTAAGAGTGAACTATAGTAAAAATAATAATAAAAGAAATGATGAAGCTGAACAAAATATTTTTGTTAAAATACAATGGAGGAGGGCTCATTTGTTTGCATCCTGAAAAGAAACTGCATTCCTCGGTATCTTAAGCACTAGCAATAAAACTTTTAACCAAGGTTTAACTGTGTTTCAGAACAATACATCCTACTTGAACCAAGAAGAGCCCAGCTTGGCTCTCAGATCATATTTTCACAATTGGCTGTTATGTCAGAAACATACACATTTCTCCAGCTTATAAATGAGAATACCTGATCTTCAGTAGAAACAGTAAAGAACTCAGTAATTCCTAATGACTTTGGAGAAAATCTCATTGTCATGTACTGGGCCCAAGTCAGTTCTTAAACCTAAGAAACATAACGTGAACAAAAACTGTGCCAGAAGGCAGCAGTGGTAAACTCAAAACATAACTTGAATCCTCATTTATTTGCAACCTGGCCTAAGAAGCTTGTACTACAGATAGAGTTGGAAAGTAGCTCCCCAAGATCTCAGGCTCTTTTCTTAAATGCCAAGATATTTTAAAACTAGCTAGGGGTAGGAGAAATGAGGTGCATGAGATTATTAATTAGTGACAGAGGGGTTGAAACCAAGAGTAAGAACTGCATTTATCTCCTAAATCAGCCCTTTCATTGAGTAGCTGAGGCAAATTTTGCCTCTGCTCTGTTCTCACCTGTACACTCCTGCTCTGGGATTTGCTTTTTTCCCCAGGAGTCAGGAAAGTGTGAAGCACACTTGGTGTGCCTGAGACTGCAATGCTCAAGGATACTTAATAGAAAGAACAACAAAGAAAATGATCTTCAACACAACCTCCTAACCAGAAGTAAAAACATCCAGAAATCTGAAGTCAAGTCTTACTGAGCTTTCAGAGACGCAATGTGTAAACTCAGAGATATTGTCTTAACAAGGCATCCAAGGCCATATTTCTTAATAGCCTCCAGAAAATCCGTTTCTTTCGCATCTATAAATGCTCTCAGTTCATGTGTGTAGAAATTGTCACTTGTTTACACATACCTAATATCTGGAGAGACAGTTATAGCCTCTTCATGTGCAAATCTGAAGTTGAATGTATTCGTGAATTGCTCTGCAAGAGTGTTCATCTACTGATAATTTCAGCAGCCTTCTGTAAATTCTTTATAAAGTCAGTGCCAAAGCAAAAAATGGACTTGGATCCAAAGGTCCAGATTTACATACGTCCTTATTTGGTGGATGATTATATATTAAAATGAATTAGCTGCTTACAATGTATCCAGCTCTCCATGCGTTTGTGATTTGTGCCCACTATAAACTTAATGTTTACAGTTGTAAAACAAATTAGAAAAACAAATTAGAGAAATTAGTTGTAACTAATTCCTCTCTTCACAAAGGAAAAAGATGCATTGGAACAAGAAATGTGAAAAGAGTTAACAAGAAATCCTTAATGCTGGTTCTGTAAGCAGCACACCCTTCTGGAAAGCACGTCCAATTCAACTCCTTTGCTCTCATGTGGCAATTCTATTTTAATTCCAGGCTGCTTGGATTTAGCATGTATAGTACCTCCTGATACTTCTGTCAATACACCCACAGTCTCCTTTTGAAGCATGGATGTCCCAGTGTCTGAGTGCCTCTAACCAAACACATACAGCAACATCATAGAAGCAAAAACCTGAAGACAGGCAGACAGAATCCAGGAAAAAAAAAAAAAGAAAACCAAACAAAAAACCAGCATCTTTCAACTCGCAGCTTCCTGAGAATTTGAATTAATGCATGCTTAACCTAGAGGGACTAATTTTTCCAAGCAGGATGGCTAAGACAGCTCTTAGAAAGGGCTACAGCCCATCAGGAAAAACTGGAGGGCCTACTCGGATTTTGGTCATCCTGGCTAGCCTAAGAGTCAGCGAATTAGGTACACAAAAAAAATCTTAGAGCACAGAGAGTTGTTCAGTGAAGTGTGTGCTAAAGGAAAAGCATTCCTGAAGACTTACGGCCAGAGCTCTGAGCCTAGGTACAGCCTCCCATCAGCAGGAAGGAAGGATTATCTAGCTGAGCTGTTGAGTCAGAAGCTGTGAGAACACTGCAGGGCGTTGCTGACTCCTGGCAGCAGGTGGGCTCATCCCTTATGCACCAGAGGGAAGCCTCTATGTAAATCTCCCCTTGAAATAACCAAGTCTGTCACAGGAAGCTTTGAGCAGGAATTTATGTTTTATGATTAAGAGATCTGCATTCAAAGTACGAAGTCACAAAAAGGGACAAGTTTCCACATCATCCCTTGCACTTAAACTCTGGGAAAGCCAGATACTAAAGCTCTCGGTATTTAATCTTTAACAGCATTATTAAATCCTGACATCTGTGGTTTAGGTTATTTACCCATCAATCCAACCTCTTTTCTAACAGGGAACTTTTAAGCTTCACCTTCACCTTCAATGAATCAGAGTTAAATCCCGCAGTGACAGATAATCTTCTATACCTTGACTTCCCACACTGCTGCACAGAAAGTAAAATTTCTTGATCAACCAAAATCATACATAGCTATTTAAGTAATTCCTGAATGCACTGTGCACTTCCTTGTAATAGGGAGATGAATTCTGCTGCCCAGTTCTGTGGTGGCAAATGGAGGGCAGATTATTAACAACATTGAACAGGAGACGTCTAAAGATATTCTGAACAAGGTTTAAAACATAATGTTACTCAGTTTGAGATAGCCTTACATAAGCTGGAGCTATCTAGGAGAGGAAAAATACTTTTAAGAATAATTTATCCCTAGCAGGGATCTTAAGGAATTTCCCAATGAAATTAAACTAATTCATGAGTCTGAATAAATACATTGGAATTGTAGAACTCTAGATCCACACATGGCAGCTTAGGTGGCCTTTGTCGATGTCTGCAGATAAACATGTACAGTCATGTGGGTGTGATGTCTTAGACAGTCCCTTCATGATATTTCAGTGTTCTATTACCATATCTTAAAAAAAAACCAAACCAAAACAAAACAAAAACCCTCTCATATTTTTTTCATTGGTAGTAATCTTCCATTAATCTTTTCTTTCCAGTCAAATTCATACCCTTTTATCAAATTCAGTAAGGAAATCTGCTTGTGTATCTCAGGCTTAAAGGCCTGAGACAAACCAAACAATAAAAGACCAAACAGCTTTTTTCAAAAATGAAGGCAATTAGTATGATGTGTAAAACAAAAGTAAGAACAGAAATGAAACCCCTCAAGGAGTCTCTCATGAGACATGAGAATACCCTAGATTTGTTCCCGTAACTAACTACCAAATGAGAAATACACGCTGCTCTAAAATTCACCTCTGGAAATGCAAAATAAGTAGCAGACTGCAAGGAAATCACATATTTAAGGGAGTCACTTTGGTAAGGCCAGGGCCAAGATCTGTTCAGAATATTCCCAGAGAAGGTAATCGGTTAGGTGAGCACGTTTTGGCTTCAGCCTTGAGAACTTAATGAGCTCCTAAATCTTAGCTCTACTGGGCTGGTAGCTTGAGTGCTGGAGCAGCAGCTGCTATAGAGTATCAAGAGCTACAACTAGTACATTATCAAGCACCAGTGCGTGACAATTCACTGATCATGCTCTGTTACGTTCACCTACAACATCTACTACTGAAGAGACTCTTGTTTTTCCTTCTCCTCAACATTTGTTTGAAAATACATCCACCAAAATGCACCACTTTGAGACCTGTGTACTTCATTTTACTGCCTCTTCAGAGGAGGTATCTCATCCAATTAGGATTTTGTGACTGTAGCATCACATTATCCCAGAAATTTCCTCACTCATCTTGTTCATTCTTCAGCTTACACTCATGGGAATGTACATGACTACACTGCAGCTAAGATTGGTAACACATGCAAGTCCCAGAGACATCCTAGTCCATAACATTTAACCACATCCTCAACAGAAGAAAAGAACCTAGATACTCCTGAATCTTTCCACACTAAACTGAAACAATTTTCTCTCCAGAGGAATTAAAACTTCTCATTCCAAATATGACTTTTTATGTTGCCATTGAAAACAAAATAAACAGTTAAAAAACCCTCAAAACCTCAAACCACAAACAAATATATACTACTTAAAAAATCAGGAAATAAAATGCTAGAATATTCTACCTCTCTCCTTTCTGCATTTTATTTATTTTGTCTAAGTTAATACACATCTTTCAAACATTACAAGTTTGCTGAAATTACTTTTTGAGAAGTGAAATACTTCCAGAAAACATCTAACCAATTCCAGTAGCTGTGTCAATCACTAGTACTTGTCTGTCTGCACAGCTGGGTTAAGACATCTAGTGAGAGGCTGTAAGCCATGAGTTTGTTACATTGACAGTTGGAGATTAACTCTGTTGATTAACCAGAGCATGACATTTAATTATCAGCTGATTCAGCACAAGACGGAATACACCAAAAGAGCTGTTACAACTCTAACTTTTCCTTCTTTATATCTAATTAGCTCAGATTTTACAGCAACATAGACCAAATTTCACAGTGATATTAAATATTTTGTGTTCAGTGTTGCATGGCAGCAGTTATCCTTTAAAGGTGCACCAAGCATTAGATCACTCAGCAAACAAATTTATTTCTGTATATGAAAATAGCATGAACAATGAATTTCAGAGGAGGATTTGTTTAAATTTCAAAACAAATCACTCTTGTTTGTTATTTACTAGGCTTGTCCTAATCATATCATGCCAATACAGCTATAAATTGCCTTGTCAAAGAGTGACAGTTGAAAGTGATGAAAGCTGTCACTTAATAAAAAAGCTTAAATTAATCAAAAGGAAAGCAAACCAGACCCAGAACTACCATTAAGGCTTTTTTTCTGCTCCAGCAGGGATGACAGACATGACCTAAGAAGGTGCAAAATTAACAGACAAAAATGATGGCAGAAAGGACAAAGAAACCTCACAGGCCTCAATGCCAAAGCAAGTACACTGGCTGTTCCAGCATCTCCTCCAAAACACCTGAGTCTGCTCTGGAGTTCTAAGTAAATTTGATCTTCTCCTCATTTATTTCCATGGTGTTAATAAAATGCTCTGCTAAGAAGCTGCAGCATCCCACCGCAGTGACGAGGTTTCCCTTCAGGAGTGGACAAATAATGTTCCTATCTAGTTTAAACATCATTTCGTAAACTGCCTTCAGATTCACCAAGATTAACAGCACTACAGAAGTGACAATATTTCTTGAGAAATTATTCTCTCCTAGAAGCTGCTGACAGGCCACAGGACTGGCTTTGCACAGAAGAATGACTCATCACTTCTGATTAGAGAAATGAAATAAACATGGGCTTTATCAACACTGAAATTCCACCACTTCAAATCCTATAACACAAAATTCCAAATTATAGGGCTATATTATTTTCTTTTGTAAGGGAATGCATTTCCACTAATGCCAGTGAAAGTTTAGTATGTAATCTCTTCACCTGAGGCTAGCCAGTAATAACATTATATGGGTGGCATATAATTGCTGTCTATACACAAATCATGGTAAATATTTGTGAGAGTGAAGACCCGTTTAACCAAAAAGACATAGTGGTTAAAAAAAAACAGTGAATGCCTATGTTTCAAGCAGAAGTTAGAAAAAGATTTATAACTAGAAAAGAAGTGAGGTTCTGGGACAGCCTCTCAAATAAGAGAAAGCTAACGTAATATGGTGTTTGATCAGTTAGGGATTATTTCATGGTTTGTCTGCAGCACTAGGAAATTTGGCTTCAGAGATTAGGGACCTCTGTGACATTCCCAAGTCTTGCTTTCAGTCTTTCCCAATAATAACAATTAAATCAATACAGACAGAAACTCTCCAATAAAAAAAACAAAACAAAAACAAGTCAGCTGCTCCATATGCAAATGCAATAAAAGAGCTATAGAAAATCCCAAGCCAAGTACTTGACCTCCACAAAGCTTTAAATATCCTGGTCCTGTAACCAGCTGCATACATGCATGACTTCCTTCTGATGCCAGCTGCAAATTCCCTAAAACACAGGGAGCTGACATGCTTGTAATCTTATCCAAATCAGATTAATCACTATTTTTATTCAAATACAAGTCCAATCTACTCTTAGTAACCTATTTGGCCATTTGTAACACAGATCAAATTGCACGTCCCATAAAAGTATCTGCTTAAGTGTGCTAAGTTTCCTTCCTTTCATCTAAGCCAGGACACCTACGCTCAAGTCTCTCTAACAGCAAACCGAGTATTTTTTAATTCAGGCTGATAATGATGATGCTGCTGTGTGATGCCACATGCCATGGAGAACTAGCCTGTTGTTTCAGGGCCCAGAGAATTGGCTAAGCTTAATTAAACCAGAAAGGAATCCAAACCAAACCCTCACTGCTAACTCCTTTCAGGATAATCTGCAAAGCAAGTCTCATGCTGATCATAGTACAATGTCTGAAAAAAAAATGCTGGCAGAAGCGGGCCAGCTCTATGTAACATGTATCTGCAAGACACTGTTGATTGCATGATTAATCCAGTACTTCATTGCTTCAAACAATGACATGTCTTAACCTTCACTCTAAGAAACAGAATAATAAGCAAAATTACTAGTGAAGCCTACAATCTGTCATACAAATAATTAAGGTTGCCCCAACCTTTCCGTTTCCCTTTGGACATTTATTCAGCCCAGCACCTAATCTCCCTTAGCTGTTCATCCTCTTCTGCGTCATTCTGCTACAGTTTTAAACCAGAAGCCCCTTTTCCTGCAGTTGCCTTAGAGTTATTCTACTATATCCTTCATGCAACCCAGGCTCACATACTGTCTTACATTTCTACACACAGTCCCCACCTCAAGCCTGTCAGTATTTCTCAATGAGGTAGCAGTGATGGCATGTAGAGAACACTCCTTTTTCTTCGTATACGTGCCAAATACACACTTTGCTATCATAAACCTTGCAAGAGACTGATTTTTTAATCCCTCTGGTACAGAGAAAATCTGTTTGCTATTCTCTGCTTTCTAAAGGTGTTACCAATAACAAACAACATGGCATCTGCTATGTGTTTGTTGCTAACAAAGCCGATGGGCTACTAGAGCTCAGCAATTTCTCCATACAGTATTTCAAATTAGCAACAGTCTTCCAGTGACAAGTGATGGATAAATTGTTTGGTTTATTTTCTCTTGAAGATGTCCCACCAAGTGATTTGGCAATATAATTTACAATGTCAATTCCACATCTACAGACTTGTGGTTGCTCACATTACAAAAACTGGGCAAAAGAAAAAAACTGTAAAAGTTGCTGCAATTTTCAATCTTCAATTACGACACTGTTTGCTATGTCTATTAAGAAAGTCATACTGCTGAAGAGAAAAAAAGAAATATTACTCCCTTTTGTCTGCCATGTCATTCACTTTAAGGTTTCTTGACCGACCATCCCTCTGCCAAGTCTCTGAAACTGTGTTGCCCATGCATTCAGACCCTCCTAAGGAATTCTGACAACTTCTAGCATATTTGTAATAAATTTAAAAGGATCCTCTAGATTATAGGGTATTTGTGACAAGCCACTTAACGTTTCTAAATCCAGATGAAAGCCCTGCTAATAGAACAATCCTGATAGGAGAAGATCATTTCTGATAGCCAAGCTATATGCCTGAATCACCAAATCACCTCAATTCAAGAGCAATGGCAAGGAGATTCATGACTCTTTTCCTAGGTCTTCAAAGTTCCCTCCCAAACTCCATTCTTTCTTTGTGAGAAAAGGGATGAAAAAATCCCCGATTTCTAAAAATTATCTTGCATCCAACTAATGGATAGTCCAATTTACAGAATTTATTCTTGTTTCCTCAGAATGACAAAGCTGTTAATAATGTTTGTGGTAACATCAACTATGCAAAATTTCCTCGTGGACCAAATAACTAATAAATATAGGGATTTGAATTTATTTTTGCACTGTGTTCTTTGTTGAGAATGCATTTCTGAAAAATATCTGCAAATTTTTTATTTTAAGAGAACATTGTGTTCTGTTAGCAATGAGCCACCTACACCAGACAATGAGAATTCAAAAGTCTTTGATGAGCTCTTTTGCTCTGTCAAGGAATTAAGAGACCAAGGGAAGAAGGTTGTAAGAGGAGGTGATATGTTGTGGGTCAGCTAAAATAAATCATCTAAATACTGAAAACAGCCAAGGCCAGACTGGGGAAATTCTCAGTGCAGAAGGTAGAGAAGCAGCTCTAGAACAGGTATTAGGCTAAAATGGGAGATCAAGTCCTAGAGTGTAGGGGCACTCCCTAGTTGCAGGTGACCATTAATAATATTAATTTTTATCAGCCAAAATGTCAGTGAGCAGTAAACAACACATGAGTATATAGGATAAACACAAAAATAAGTGATCAGAATAGACTGCAGATCCTCTTCCAAATAGACACATTTGTGTATTGTATCTTCTTTATCCAACATGTACCAGTACATGGCAAGAAATGTAAACTGCTACAGAACAAGAAAGCCATTTCCACGTTGAGCAAACAGACAGGATGAGTACAAAGATTCAAGCATCTGTTAAATAATTCACATTCATTTATTAAAGAGGACTGAGAGTTCTGCAGCTGACATAATGCACGAACACACCTAGCACTGAAAATATGTCTTGAGGTAGACAAATTTGGTGACATACATGAAAATAGGTTTTCAGTCTAAGAACAAATATATTTTTAACTAATAATTGTTGATATAAATTAGAGTCTCTACCAAAATATTTACACTAAATTTGATTACAACAATGATCAGAGAGCACTGTTGAATTTACTATATTCATCAAGTTTTGGCAACAACACCACCACAAATATGAAATAATTATCTCTTGCCAGATCCTTTCTATGTTTTCAGTGCACATTAATTTATATACTTATGTGTGTGCATAATTATGTATATTATTTATACACATCCCACTTTGTCAAACCTTTTCATTTAGCAAAGATAGAATCATCTCCAGTGTTTCTGACGCAAAGCATCAAGCACCTGGGGTAAGTTAGCAGTTCTGCATCATCACTAACAAGATCTACACACAGTCTATGGTTTTTGCTATTGCCTTGAGAAAAAACACGTTCTAACCATATGTGAATTTTTACTTCAACAGTATTGCTATGTAGATCAGTTTCAAGATTGTTTTGTGCAGATATTATAATAAATCAACCTTTTGCATCTAACCAGCNAAAAAAAAAAAAGAGATGTCCCAACCTCCTGACATCCACTATTTAGATATTTGTAAATATTAATGAGATCCCCTTTCCGTTTCCTCTTCTCTAGACTACACAGCCCCAGTTCACGTAGTCTTTCCTCATAAGGAAGATGCTCCAGTCCCCTGATCATCTCAGTGGTCCTGCACTGGACTCTCTCCAGCAGTTCTCTGTCCGTCTTGAGCTGAGGAGCCCAGAACTGGACACAGGACTCCAGATGAGGCCTCACCAGGGGAGATTAGAGGGGGAGGAGAACCTCCCTCGACCTGCTGACTACTCTTCTTGATGCATCCCAGGATGCCATCAGCCTTCTTGACCACGAGGGAATATTGCTGACTGTAGTGGTTTAGGCCAATACAGTCATAATATTATGTTATATGACCCAGTCATAATATTACTCCCTCTCCTAAACTGGGCAGGAGAGAGGGAGAGGAATATAACAAACTGCTTGTGAGTTGAGATAAGGACGGAGAGATCACTCGGTAATTAATGTCACGGGCAAAACAGACTCAACTTCGGGACAAAAAAAAAGGTTTGATTTATTAAAGAGAAAATAAAAGCAGGGAGATAAACAAAACCGTCTTAAAACGTCTCCCCCCACCCCTCCACTT